>BOPN01002078.1:107500-110000 GCA_017312705.2 Penaeus japonicus | reverse complement strand
GAACGCATCACCTTTCGTAGACGTCCGCCTAACTTACTTTTTTCTGGAAGGTCGAACTGACGTATTTTCCTACTCCTCCTCCTCCTCCTCCTACTACTACTACTACTATTACTCCTACTACTACTACTATTACTCCTACTCCTACTACTACTATTACTCCTACTACTACTACTCCTACTCCTACTCCTCCTCTTTCTCTTCCCCCTCCTTCTTCTTCTTCTTCTTCTTCTTCTTCTTCTTCTTCTTCTTCTTCTTCTTCTTCTTCTTCTTCTTCTTCTTCTTCTTCTTCTTCTTCTTCTTCTTCTTCTTCTCCTCCTCCTCCTCCTCCTCTCCTCCTCCTCCTCCTCCTCCTCCTCCTCCTCCTCCTCCTCCTCCTCCTCCCCCTCCTCCTCCTCCTCCTCCTCCTTTTTTCTCTCTCTTCTTTGTTAAGGATTCGAGAGTATGAAGAGGATGTGACAATTCTCCTTTTCCTCGTATATCTATATTCATTTTTCTCTTTCTATTTGTTCTCACTCTTTGAGAATAGAAATAGTGTCTGATATTTCTCATCCGTCCTATCTATCTATTTATTTCATTTATTTTTTTTTAACTTATTTATTTATTTATATATTTATATTGTGCATGTGCGTGTGCATGTGTGTGTGCATGTGCGTGTGCGTGTGCGTGTGCATGTGCATGTGCATGTGCATGTGCGTGTGCGTGTGCGTGTGCGTGTGCGTGTGCGTGTGCGTGTGCGTGCGCCCGTGCGTTTTAAGTTAAAAATAACCCGTGACACTTCCCCTCCTCTCCGTCTCTAAGAACCGCCGAGGGCTTTTCCCCAACTGCTGGAAAACCTGGTCCCGGGCCTTGTAAACCTCCGCCCTGCGCCCCGTATCGCCAGCGCTTGTTCAATCCGGCTATCTCCGGCTCTGAGATTAGGTCGTCCTTCCGACCGTAATTCTGTCGAACACGGGCTGACGCGACTGGTGTGCCTTCGCCTTCGTGATATGCAAAATAGGAGCAATTGAGAAAATGAGTTTGAATACCAACTGAAAGGTTCTCTTTCGGGGAAAAAATGTGATTGCCGAATGTGTGTATGTGTCGTAATATGCAAATGACAAGCAATAAAGAGAGCTTGCGTAGTGAAGAATAAAGGGACTCCATTCTATCGACCGAAATACAACTGTATTTCTTGACCCTCCCTCTCTCTCTCTCTCTCTCTCTCTCTCTCTCTCTCTCTCTCTCTCTCTCTCTCTCTCTCTCTCTCTCTCTCTCTCTCTCTCTCTCTCTCTCTCTCTCTCCCTCTCTCTCCCCTCTCCCCTCTCTCCCTCTCTCTCTCTCTCTCTCCCTCTCTCTCTCTCTCTCTCTCTCTCTCTCTCTCTCTCTCTCTCTCTCTCTCTCTCTCTCTCTCTCTCTCTCTCTCTCTCTCTCTCTCTCTCTCTCTCTCTCTATCTATCTATCTCTATCTCTATCTCTCTCTCCCACTCCTTCTCCGTCTCCCTCTCTCCCTCTCTCTCCCTCCCTCCCTCCCTCCCTCTCCCTCCCCCTCAATACTTCCATCTCTCTGTTTCTCTGTCTCCTTTTCTCCCTATCCCTATCCCTCCCTTCCCTCCTCCTGCCCCCCTCCCCCTCCTTCTTTCCTCTTTTCTCCAAGGACCCCCACCTGATCAGGGGAGGTGAGGTGGGCGAGCGAGAACAAAGGGCGTCCACCCACTGGCCCATATGCCGCACACAAACCAAAAGCGGGTCGTGATGGGATTAAAGGCATTCTTCCTCTTTGAAAGTTTTCTTCTTCTTCTTCTATTTCTTCTTCTTCTTTCTGCTTCTGCTTCTTCTTCTTCTTCCGTTTCTCCTTCTCCTTCTCCTCCTCCTCCTCCTCTTCTGCTTCTGATCATTCATCCGAGCCAGGAGATACTGCGCGTCAAGATGTCCAATTCGTAGAAAGAGGAGAGGCGATGACGGAGAGAATCACACGGGCAGAATTGCCGAGCTCTTCAATGTCTGCCATTCCCGAATAAACACAACACAAAGCCATCGGGACTCCCGCCGGTCAAGGAGAAAGTACAAGAACGTAAACCGAAGCAGCAGCATTCGGGAACTGTCTTCATTAAGAGGCACTCAAGGTTGCAACTATTTACAATAACTTTGCAACTCTGCGAGTCCCTTTCAAATCGTAACTTGAACAGGCCATGGGAAAATGGCGTCACTGAAAATCGGGAAATTCAGTTTAAATCTGCAATGAACTTCACTGCAATGAAAATCTGCAACTTCTTTAGTGAAGATCGTGACCAGTGGACATGGAAAAATCCGTCATGTTCAAGTGTTAACTCGGCGTCATTAGGTGAATGTGTACACACCTAACTGAAACACCGACCAGTCAAAATCCCAAACTTCAACTTCCCCTAAACTACTGTAGGTCTATTGTTTTCCACTGTCCATTGTTCTCTTTTTTTTTTAAACATTCCCGTTAACGGCTATCCTTGACTAGCCAAGTCTCTGATGAAAGTATTTAACAATTCTT
>BOPN01002078.1:75000-77500 GCA_017312705.2 Penaeus japonicus | reverse complement strand
TCAATAATATCCGTTTATCAGAATAGAAAAACGAACTGGATGATAAAGAAAAGAATAGATAAAACAAGATATAAAGAACAAGAACGAGGCCAAAGAACCTCTACCCTCCCTCCTCCCTCCCATATCCCTCCTCCCTCTTCCCTCCCATACAACCCCTCCCACCTCCCTATCACACCCTTCCTCCCTCCTCCCTCCCATACCCCTCCTCCTACCCTCACCGCAATAAGGAATTCCCTCCCTTACCCCTCCCCTAATAATCCTGGCCCTCTCCCTTACCCCAATTAGCCCTTTCCCAACCACCTCCCCTTACCCATACCCAACGCACCCTCAAGTCCCCCATAGCCCATGAACTCCCCCCTCCCCTCTCCCCCTATATCCTCTGAACCCTGACACCCCCCACCACCCTTACCCCATGACCCCTGGACCCCACCCCTTTCCCCTCCCTTTCCCCTCCCTTGCCTTGCCCTGCCTCTGCGTCCTCATTCAGGAAGGTGCTTTGCCTCGGCCTTTCATGAGAGACGGGCGCCGGGCACCTCACGGCCGCCGTAATTATGGTATCACTCGGCGCCCCGGTCAACTGGTAGGTAGGCTTGGCGTCCCTTTGCCCCCTTTTCCTTTCCCTTTCCCTTTCCCCTTCCCCTAGGCCCCTTTCCCTACGCCTCCCCTTACCCTTACCCTTACTCTCTCCTCCTTCCTCTCTCTCTCTCCTAATCCTCCCCCTCTCCCCTACTCCTCCCCCTCCCCCCTCCCCACCCTCCTCCTCCTCCTCCTCTTCCTCTTCCTCTTCCTCTTCCTCTTCCTCCTCCTCCTCCTCTTCCTCCTCCTCCCCACTCCGGCCTCGCCCTCTTTCGCCAAACCACTAGCTTCCCTAAAGCACACACGAAGTCAGAGGAAACACACACACACACACACACACACACACGTGTATACACCTAAGCGTGCATGTGAGCCTTACCAGGTGGTGCCACCCGTCGAGGGCGTGCATGACGAGCACTCCCCCGCTGGCGCTTCATCGGTATTCCGTCGGTCGCGGCTTTAATTGCTCTCGCCGGATAAAAAAAAAAAAAAATAAATAAATAAAATAAAATAAAAAATAAAAAATAAAATAAAAAATAAAAAATAAATAATAAACGACCTTTTCCTCAACGACGACCTTGTCTTTACAAATGTTTTCGACTATTTGTTTCAAATTAAAAAAAAAAAGAAAAAAAAGGCACCGTAATAAATCCACCTTCGGCGGAATCCTATCACAGGAGTGCCAAGGCTGAGGTCGAGTCTGATGATGCAGGGGGTAGGCGGAGGGGGGTGGGGGGTGGGGGGGCGAGGAGAGAGGGAAGAGAAAGGAGGTAGGGAGGGAGGGAGGGAGGGGGAGGGAGAGAGGGAGAGAGGGAGAGAGGGAGAGGGGGAGAGGGGGAGAGAGAGAGAGAGAGAGAGAGAGAGAGAGAGAGAGAGAGAGAGAGAGAGAGAGAGAGAGAGAGAGAGAGAGAGAGAGAGAGAGAGAGAGAGAGAGAGAGAGAGAGAGAGAGAGAGAGAGAGAGAGAGAGAGAGAGAGAGAGAGAGAGAGAGAGAGAGAGAGAGAGAGAGAGAGAGAGAGAGAGAGAGCGCCAGAGCGAGAGAGAGAAATGCGTACATGACCCCCCACCTCCCCGTAACTACCCCAAACGGGGAATACCCAGAGAGGGTCATGGTCAAGAGTACGAAGAAGAAGAAGAAGAATCAGCAGCAAAAGAAAAGAAAAAAAGAGGAGGAAAAGCGGAAGGTCAGCGAAGGCCTCAGTACCTGCCTGCCAGGCTCCAAGGGCGGAGGGGCGGAAGGGCGGAGGGGCGGAGGGGCGAAAGGGCGGCCGCGAGCGAAGAGGGCCCTGCCAATTCCTTCCTAATGCGAAGGCTGCTTGTGCGCACCAGCAGGTGGATTTTTCCTCGGAACTATTTTTTTTTTTCTTAAGGAGAGGGGAGAAGGGGGGGTGAAAGGGAGGGGAGGGGGGAGGGGAGTATGAGAAGAGAGAGGAGGTTCTATCAGTGGAACAAGGACAGGACAGCCTCGCCGCGGAGCATTATCGGCCGGCCTCGTTTAATGTCTTGGCCGACGACATTCGCGGCCTAATGACGCGAATTTTCTTACGGCCGCCACGATCGTTGCAGATAATCGGCTCCTTCAAAGGACTGAGCAATAAATTCCCGGATTTATCTCTAATCGTTTTCATACCCTTACGTTCTTTCTTTTGACCTTTTATAATCGTTCTCATATAAAACCCCGGCTTTATAAATTTATAATTTCCATATCTATTACTCCCCTTACTTCCTTTCTTTGACCTTTTATAATCGTTCTCATATAAAACCCTGGATTTTTTATTTTGTAATTTCCATATCTATTACTCCCCTTACTTTCTTTCTTTGACCTTTTATAATCGTTCTCATATAAAACCCCGGCTTTATAAATTTACAATTCCCATATCCATTACTCTCCATTACCATAACGATTTCTAAACAAAAGAGGGGCT
>BOPN01002078.1:50000-62500 GCA_017312705.2 Penaeus japonicus | reverse complement strand
GGAAATCCAAAACAAAGTCAAAACCTCAAGCGGAAGTTTTTGCACAAGACAACAAGCGACAAAAAGCGACACGCAGAGAAGGGAGAAAGTGTTTTCGCAAGGCGGGACAACACCAACAAAAGCATCCAGAAATGGCCCGAAAGGAAGGAAGGAAGAAAGGAAGAAGAAGAGAGAAGAAAAAAAAAGCAATTCCAGCGGCCGCGCCTTCACCACCTCTCCGAACCTTAGGTTCTGACGAGTGCCGTCGACGGTCGCTGTCGCTAGCTTCCTGGAACAGGCGTCGCAACGTCCCCGAGTCGGAGGGCGGGTTCGCGGATGCCTCCCGCCGCCACAGTCCGTCGGACGAGCCCCCCGATGCCCCGTGAGGCACGACGACGTACTCGGTCGACGTCTCCAGATCCACTGCGCTGGGATCGCCTCGGAAGCCATGGTTCATGAAACACATCAGCTGGCCAACGCGTCCGCCGGCGACGCCACGGCGAAGCGAGGCCCGCTCCCTGTCGTAGACGTGCTGCACGATGCCCTCCAGGACCAACAGGGCGCAGCAAACATTCCAGTAGCGTCCCCTGACGTCCAGAGCATCGTGGTGATGTGGGCCGCGAGTGACGAAGGACATCCGACGTCTGGCGGCGTCGCATTGGCCCCTCCCGACGGCGCTCCGAATGAAATCGTTCTCCTTCAACACCCTCTGGATGGCGCACAAAGGACACCTGGCCTCGTCGGTGTCCACCTGCTCCATAGCGGGGCACTTCGGTCTGCGTAGACCCATTAAACACAACGGCGATAACACGCTGGAGCCGAGCTTGAAGCAGGTGTCCTCAAGGTATCGCATCAAGCAAGTGCTCGGGGCCAATGACCTCCACTCGCTTCTCTGCCCGGAAGTTTCTTGCAAAAGGTAAACACGCAAAATTTTCCTTTCCTGCTACACGTCGCTGCTGAAGCAC
The DNA here is from genome assembly GCA_017312705.2 of Penaeus japonicus. Classification (NCBI taxonomy): domain Eukaryota; kingdom Metazoa; phylum Arthropoda; class Malacostraca; order Decapoda; family Penaeidae; genus Penaeus; species Penaeus japonicus. Next base: position 61,556 of record BOPN01002078.1, on the reverse strand, counting down.
CGAGGGAAGTGCCTGCACAATGATTATACACGTGGACGAAATCGACAGAACGAATGAGATTTGGAATTACTTTATTGTCTTTCCTTTTGCAAAGCGATATCACACGGCGCTTATCTTGATAAGCAACGTTGGCCCCAAGACCTCACTCGGCAACATAAACTTCACGCTCATATATGTACACCACGAAATTACACCATCGTGATAATAAATATCAATTCATTCATGTCCTAATCGAAATCTTCTGCAACATCAAGATAGCGACCGTACGTGACCCTTTGCCTCGGGGTACACATCAGCAGGCCGCCAGTGCCCCCCGACTCAAGCACGGAGAGCTCAGATTGCAAGGGCAGCGACTTGTCAACGCCGGCGGCGGAGGTTGCAGAGATTCTGCATTGCCGTGGCTCGGCAAGCAGGGCCCTGACAAACACACCTGGACGCCAGAGGCAGGGAATATCCAGTTAGGACGAACTAGTACCAGTTATACCTAATATCTAACTAATATCTGTCATATTTTTCAATCACAACTACATTTTTCAATGATTAGCAAATAGAACCGGGTGGCAAAAGGAGGTTAGTTCGTGTCTTCAGCTGTTCAAAGCGTATTTGCTTTATGTAATGGGTGGCTTTTAGGGTTTTTTTTATACAAATTGCACGAACGCGTAAAGAAGAAGGGGACGTCGGTGGCCAGGAGCCTTGGTGGCTTTTAAGGCCGCCCTCGCCCTAAAACGTTCAGCATGTTGATATAAAACTTGCCTTCACCGGTTTAAACCAAACTGCAAAGCCTGACACCTGTTTCATTAAATCAAACACACCATCGGTGCATATAACGATCCACAAGAAAGGAATATGAACATCAACTATAATAAAAAAAAAGTCAAACTCTAAAAAAAAAAATACAATCATACACCTTCCCTTTCCAAAACCTAACCAACACAAGTCACAAGATAAAAAAAAAAAACTTCGTTAACTACCACGTCATGCACGGGGAAAATATCATAACCGGCCGCACATGTGCCCGCTCCGAGCCGCTTAAATGGGCTCTTAATTAAGTGAAAATTGTTTGTGAAAAGGAAAAAGACACAAGCACACAAGTGGTGTGGATATTGTTGCTGTGCGGGGGAGAGGAGAGAGAGAGAGAGAGAGAGAGAGAGAGGGAGGGAGGGAGTGAGGGAGAGAGAGAATGAGAGAGGGAGAGAGAGAATGAGAGAGGGAGAGAGAGAATGAGAGAGGGAGAGAGAGAATGAGAGAGGGAGAGAGAGAATGAGAGAGGGAGAGAGAGAATGAGAGAGGGAGAGAGAGAATGAGAGAGGGAGAGAGAGAATGAGAGAGGGAGAGAGGGAGAGAGGGAGAGAGGGAGAGAGAGAGAGAGAGAGAAAGAGAGAAAGAAAGAAAGAGAGAGAGAGAGAGAGAGAGAGAGAGAGAGAGAGAGAGAGAGAGAGAGAGAGAGAGAGAGAGAGAGAGAGAGAGAGAGAGAGAGAGAGAGAGAAAGAAACAGAAACAGAGATACAGAAAGAGAGAGAAAATTCATAGCAGATATAATTTCTCACAATGCATGCTTGCAACACTTCGTCATCTATACACATGTGCCAATGCAAATTTTGATTAGATAAAAAAGACCTGACCAACTAGTACCAGGGTACTCTACGCTATCGCTAGTGATGATGATGATGATGATGATGGTGAAAGTGATGGCGATGATGATGATGATGGTGAAAGTGATGGCGATGATGATGGCGATGATGATGAGATGATGGTGATGATAGTGATGACGATGACGAGAATGATGATAACGATTTTTTATCTAATGTCATGATCAAAAACCGAATTTACCCCAACTACCCGTGGCAGACGATAATTACGACCTCTATACATTAAATGTTATGATCTTTTTATTATACAACACCTGTTCATACGGGACACATCAACCCTCGATGCTCTTTTTTATTTCCTCTCTCTCTCTCCCTCTCTCTCTCTCCCAACTCCAAAATGTCGTTATTAATTTCACAGTGAACTTCTCGTTCCTCTACCTCCGCGTTATTCCCACTGTTAACTTCCTTAACTCGTCTGTGTTATTCACACTGGAAACTTCTCTCTCTCTCTCTCTCTCTCTCTCTCTCTCTCTCTCTCTCTCTCTCTCTCTCTCTCTCTCTCTCTCTCTCTCTCTCTCTCTCTCTCTCTCTCTCCGCAAAATAAGCGTTAGTTTCACCGGCAATTCTCCCCCGTACGACCCGCCGCCTTATCCTCACGTTTCGACGTTCGCGTCATTTCAACCCCAAACTCCCCTCACTTCAACAACACAGTTAACCTCACAGCACACTTCTCATTCCTCACTTCACATCGCCCGCGTTATCTTCACCGCAAACACCCTACGGCGACAACACGACACGGCGACAACACGACACGGCGACAACACGACACGACACGACGCGACGACAACCGCGCCAGAATAAACTTCAGCAGATAAGCTATTTGATCAATATCTCTCTCTCTTCCCCGCCGCGCTAAGCTAAGGGCGACGCTAATCACAGGTAATGAAATACCGAAATGCAGATCCGGCTGTAAGGAGGATCTAACCAGTTCCACGAAAAGGCTCCGCTTGTATTTACATAACGACGCGAGCGCCTGTGGGTGAGTGTGTCCCCGTGACTCAACCCAAGTTTACTTACCGGATGAGTGTTTGTTGTAGAAGCTAAACAAATCGGACAAAGTTTTCCTACTATATAAAACACGAAAACACACGTACACACACACACACACACACACACACACACACACACACACACACACACGTATAAAACGGACCCATATACCAAAAGTTAATTAAACGCATCTGATAACGAAGAAAATAAAAACACTAAGCATATCCTTTCAAAGACAGAAAAAAAAACATAGGCCTATTTCTACGATTCTCAAGAACTCGTACGGGCAAGGAAAGTGTGCTCCCATAATCCTGCAACAGGATATCCAAAATGGCAAAGCCGAGGAACCTCTTTCGAAGCGTGTGGAAGAAGAGGTCATCAACAGACACCATCAGAAAGGTCCCTCCCGCTATCCACTAAGGTCATAGTCATAATAGTGACCTGGGTTCGTCTAAGAGCTGACCCTGACTGACTGAGATTGCCGTCTCTAGTTCCCTTCGCATTCCCTTGTTCCATTTTTTTCTATTTTTTTATTATCATTAGCACTGTCTTTATCAGTAGAATTATCATTATTACTATCATTATAAGTTTTTATTATTTTTTATCATTGTTTTCTTCATTATTTTCTAACATTATTATTGTTTTCATCATTATTTTCTAACATTATTATTGTTTTCATCATTATTTTCTAACATTATTATTATTATTACTATTATTATTATTATTATTAACATTGTCATTATCATCATTACTATTATTATCAATATCATCCCCATCAACCTCACCATAATCATCATCCCCACATCATCATTAACCGTAAAAAAGCATCTGAATTCCTTGCGCCTTCTGCAGCTCGGATTCCCAGAGCCACGCACCCCGCAGCCTAGCAACCGATGAACACTTGTCCGATATCACTCTTGATAACGCATACCGACGTAATGCTGGGATCACATATCGACTAATTGGCTGATGTGATTAATTAATTCCTTTAATTCGGAGAGCGGAAGCAATTAATCCCTGAGAGAGTGAAACAAGTTGCTTGCAATAACGATCGTAAAATGCTTGGTTGGGTTTTTTGTTTCCTGAAATCGTCCCGACATGAAACAACACACTACAGCGTGACAGATGAAATGATAATTCTATAATACATCCACCTGTAAACATTTCGACACTCCATCTTCATCGAGTCCCGTGATTCCTAAATATTGTGTAACCCCGGAACGTAATTGAACCCCTTGCAACGTGTATACAAAGGTTAAAATGAAAGTCAACAACAAAAGAAGAAAAAAAAAATGTGACGTTTCGAGACAAAACTAAACATCTCACACGACGAACGCCGCTTCATCGCATTTAGAAAGAAAAAGAAAAACACAAACACATCTTTTCAGTCGTATTCCAGAATACCGTGAAGTCACCGAGAAGAAATCTACGCAATGTAAAACCCGCAATTTCCATAAATATCAATCTAAAACGCCATTGAGGCATCGGGTGGAAGTCCTCGTTCTGTCCGAGGCAACTAATGTCAGGAACTGTTGTTTTGAAGAGACGACGGTGGACAGTAGGCTGGATATCATAATGTTATGAATAATAAATGGAGTTATATAAAGAACTAGAGAATAAAGGCATTGGGACTTAGCGGTCTGCTTTGTGAAATAATTAGTGAAACTCACATGAGATTCTATAAAATTTCAGTCGAGGTGAGAGTTCGAAATAAATAAAACATAACAATAGAAGAAAAAAAATCATAATAAAGTAACAAAAACACAACAAAAAGACGAAAAAAAAGTAAGAAAAATGGAGCAACCCCAATCACCACCACTAGCCTTGTCAACAGCAGAAATCCCACACAAGACTGCTCACTCGTCTCGTCCCACTGACACCTGGCCGGACCCGATCACCAATGCTTTCAAGCACCAACCCAACTAAAAGAGACTATAATCTCTTTTTAAAAAGAAGAGATATCAAAGGGTCCATAGTTATGCGGCAGAGTCACTTGCACACGACCTTTCGATCGCCTATCGTCCAGATCGCATTATTCGGCCGCAGATCCGCAGAGGGCGCTGGTCATCCCTCGCTGGCCAACAGGTGACGCGGGGAATTGATCGCTCGCCCAAAGCACTGCTGACAATGGCATGTTTGTCCGGTTGTTGTTTTTTGTTTGTGAGTGTTTGTTTGTTTGGGATTTGTGGGCTGATGTGTAGAATGCTTGGCGCACTATATGTGTGAGGGAGAGAGAGGTGGAGGAGGGGTAAGGAGGGAGAGGGAGAGAGAGGTGGAGGAGGGGTAAGGAGGGAGAGGGAGAAGAAATTGGAGGAGGAGGGAGGGAGATGGAGGTGGAGAGAGAGAAGAGGTGAGGGAAGGAGAGGGGGAATGGAGAGGGAGAGTGTGATTGTGATTGTGATAGTGATACTGTGTGTGTGTGTGTGTGTGTGTGTGTGTGTGTGTGTGTGTGTGTGTGTGTGTGTGTGTGTGTGTGTGTGTGCGTGCGTGCGTGCGTGCGTGCGTGCGTGCGTGCGTGCGTGCGTGCGTGTGCGTGTGTGTGCGTACGCGTGTGTGTATATGTGTAAATTCCATATAAATTCTGCAGCATCCACGACAGCACACATTGGAAATAACACCTACTGCATTCAGTGAGTAACCCAATCTCCGTACATGTACAATCTTCGTCAAATGGCAAAGCCAAGGCACCCCGCTTATGGCTGCTAATTGACTGACACTAGTGATCATTAATCGACTTTCCTTGCTCGCTCGCTCGCTCGACGGGATTTCACATCGTAGCGGAAGTATATACTTCCTTGGTACTACACAGATATTTCCTCTGTGTTGCATTCAACGAGAGAAAAAGAAATAAACATTTGCGGATTTTCATTTTACTTCGTCCAGGCGATCTCTCTTTCCTCTCCACGTGTGTAACTACTACTTGTCAGGAAACCGCTTTACAATCTCAGCAAAAATAAAGAAAGTTACCGCTAAACATACCGTAAAAAGTATGCCTTATAATCTTAATTCACACTCGGGGCATATTTCACTAACACGTTAAATGAAACGAGGCCATATCACGTGAGCGAAACCAGGTGACATTTTCTTCTAACCTTGGCTAATGGTCAGACGAGGAAGGGCTAGGCCTAATTACCTATCTCGGAACATAACAATAAGGAAATGGTAGTTCTGTCATTACGGATCCCTCGAGTAATTCGCAATTGCTGGTTGTAATAGGTTGTATCTCAATGGAGGGTATTATTCATTGATAGTTGTAATAGGTCGTATTTCAATGGGCAGTATTTTTCATTTCTATCTGTAATAGGCTACATTTCAATCGAGAACTTCCGTTTTAAAATGTACTTTTTTATTTCCTGGATTAACTAAAACATGATCACAACGTCAGAATCGTAACAAGTCGCGCTCATTCCATAACAAGCCTACCAACCTAACCTAGCGACGGAACGACTCGTAAAATCACCTGTAAACACGATCGTTTCCCATCGCTTCTTCCCGCAAAATAAAAGAGGAGAGAGAGACAGCGGTTGGTACTCCGCGTCCTCTATACCCCCCCCCCCCCCAATCCGACCGACCCCCAGCGTAGCCACAACAAAACAAACAAGATTGAAGAAAGAAAAAAAAAACACGTTTGACCTTCATGCTTGTCACTGACATAGTTTCCTCTCTTCTCATTAATTAAGTAGACTTGAGACGTAGTCACACATTTGATCAGATTCTAAAACTCGTACCTGATTATAACAAAATAAGATGTAACCGCCCTGAACCCATTTCTTATCAGTGGCTAAGAATCGTGTATGTTATTTTCACACGTTACTGAGTCCGCGGTTTTGTCTTCTGTAACTCTTTTTCTCCCCTTTTCCCGCTTTTCCCGAGGACTTCAGATTAGAATCGACGGGGACGAGGGAAAATCTGACCTGACCTTGCGTTGTAATCGGATAATCTGCCTCTCCTTTGCTTATCTCTACTTCTGGAACCATTAGTAATCCGTTTGTAAAGGTTATTTACTTGGGTTTGGTGTTTTTGTGAACATCTTAATCAGGAGCTAGATCAGGTATTCATATGATTTTTTTTCTTGTACATGTAGACTTGTGTACTTATATATATATATATATATATATATATATATATATATATACATATACATATATGTATATATATATACATATACATATATGTATATATATACATATACATATATGTATATATATACATATACATACATATATATATATACATATATATGTATTTATATATATTTATTATTATATATATATATGTATGTATGTATACATACATATATGTATTATATTGTATTATATAAATATGTAAATATATCTATCATATATATATACATATATATATATATATATATATATATTCATATACATGTATATATAAATAATATGTGTGCGTAATATAAAGCTGAGAATGAGATAAACAACACTCATAACAAAAGCGATTCCATTCCTGATGTCACGTGACCAAGAGCATTGATCAACAAAGACATCCCTGGCCCATAGACCAAGCTCTAAGTCATGCCAGGGTGACAGGGCCTCGTTACCCCTAATCACCCCGCCGTATCGTTCCGCTAACGACCAACGACAGCTTCAACAGGAACGCAGACGACACCACGACGACAATTCTCCGAAGTGTGTCCAGACAAGTTAGTCATCTCTTTGTTACGTGTCTCCCCCCGCCGCCAGTCCACGTGACTCTCAATCTCTAAATCACCGTCAGTTCAAGGCTGCGAGACAAATAAAGGGCAAGGACAGCAAGGGGGGGAGGGGGAAGAGGGGGAAGAGGGGAAAATAGAGCTTTTTAAAAAGACACGTTTCTCAGGAGACGACATTTTCCTGATGGTTCCCGATCGCTTCCCGGACGGTCGCCGTGTCAATAGGAATTCGTTGCGATTTCCCTTTCTTCTTGTCTTTTGTTCTTCCTCTCTCTTTTTTCATTTCACATTTTATTTTTGTTTTGTTTTCTCTCCTCTTCCCTTTCATCTCATCTTTACATTTTTTTTCAAATCTCCGTCTGTGTCTATATCTATATCTGTATCTGTATCTGTCTGTCTCTCTCTTAGATTTTTTTCTCTTCCCTTTCTTCCTACTTATATCACTCTTCCTCTTCTCCTTCTCTCTTTGAAATCCTTCTCGCCTCGCTTTAATCCAATCATTCGCCAATTGTCTTATTCCCATCCCTTTCATTTCCATTCTTCCTTCTCTTCTTTGTTCTCTCCATCTTTACGCCGTTCCTCTCTGCCGTGTTTCGCCATCGTCCTTGCCACCTGCTCTGCCTGTAATGGCGCGACCATAATAACGGTCTAACTTCATTTCAAGGCAACCGAATCCATGCATCCGCCTTGTATCCTCACTCGTTCAAAGAGGAGGAGTTAGTTTCGACTTTAAATTCATTGGGAGCGAGTTTCCAGAATAAACCTCGCCCAGAAGTAGTAGTTTCTCGACCCACGGCACCTCCCTGCACCAAGCAGTGCATGATCCCGGCTAGTTTTTGCGGCGTGCATGACCCAGTGCGCTTCGCCTCTCTCAGCTGTTTTCACTCCCGAGCCAGAATGGGAAATTCGGCAGCTTCCTGACCGGCTTTCCTCTCTACTCCGCTACACATTTCCCCGCCGAGAGGAAACGTCCCACGCCTCCTGAATGGTACGAGGGACCAGCCAGCCAGCGAACGAGCGAGCGAGAGCCAGCTAGTGAAAGCAAGTGAGCGAGAGCGAGCGCGTTGGCCGAATTTCCCATTGTTGTCGGACGCACCCATGGCTGGCCGCTCGCTCAGTCACGTGAGTTCGGTGCCGAGACCCGCCCACCGCTTAGGCAACACCAGCTGTTGGCATTACACGGAATACGGTCCCCGAACAATGCATTTCCTTTCGTAAACAAACCTGGCGGGGGTAAAAAAACAAAAACAAACGGGAAACTGCCAAGGCGTGCATGCTTCCCCCGTTTCTGCAAGGGTAGAAAGTGGAATCCGCGTGGACGCTCTCATGGCGCGCGGGGGCATCCCCGATCCGTGAGGCGGCGTTCGTAGCGCGCACGTCAGGCTGTCGGTGTGTGTGTGTGTGTATGGCAACGTGACCGTGCGAGCTTGTTGCAATGCTCGCTGCTCAACAGGAACTGGACGCAGCGCTGACACTCCCGGCACTACGCCCTTGTCACGCACGCTTCCTGTCGCTGTAATGAATCACTCGTCCGCGCCTTGGGAGAGAAGGCCTTCGGGGGGAAGAGGAGGGACGGGGAAGGGGAAGTAGAAGGGAGGGAGGGGGAAGTAGAAGGGAGGGAGGGGGAAGTAGAAGGGAGGGAAGGGGAAGTAGAAGGGAGGGAAGGGGAAGTAGAAGGGAGGGAAGGGGAAGTAGAAGGGAGGGAGGGGGAAGTAGAAGGGAGGGAGGGGGAAGTAGAAGGGAGGGAAGGGGAAGTAGAAGGGAGGAAGGGGGAAGTAGAAGGACGGGTGGGGGAAGTAGAATGGAGAAAGGAGGGGATAGAATGGAGAGGGAGGGAGAAGTAGAATGGAGGGAGGGGGAAGTAGAAGGGAGGGTGGGGGAAGTAGAATGGAGAGAGGAGGGGATAGAATGGAGGGAGGGGAAGAGAAGGGAGGAGGGGGAAGTAGAATGGAGAGAGGGGGGAGAAAGAGATAGAGGGGATGAGGAATCCTCCCCAGCTGATACCGTACCTGTCTTCTAAGCAGCAGAATGGCCCCACAAGGGTGAGGTTACGTCCTCAAACAGGTTACGGACATAACAAAATACCCTGCCGGCACCGCCAAGCAGCAACGAGTGGTTTCCTCTTTTCCACGAACATCGCGCGTCCGTCTTACTTTCTGAAGCGGCGAATCGGCGGTGATATCCTCATGTCACCGCCGGTTCATCACACAGACTTCAGGATTTTATATATATATATATATATATATATATATATATATATGTATATATATATATATATATATATATATATATATATATATATGTATATCTATCTATCTATATCTATATATATATATATATATATATATATGTATATATATATATGTATATATATATGTATATATATATATATATATATATACATATAAATATATATATATATATACATCCACGCGTCATCGGTGGTCTGTGCACTCCGACATTTCTCAGGCCGCGTTGAAACATTCTCCCCCACCCTCCCCCCGATCGTGGCAACTCAAAAGAGCAGATTCATCTCTAAATGTTGCCACACGATACGACCAAACCGAACGCCGTTTCTTCTCCTGCCAATATTGCATCGTAGAGAACCGTTTGGCCTCTTAACAGATAATGACAAGAACTCAAGGCTTGCCCCGAGACGTGTCACCTTCAAGTTGCAATTAATAACTTCTTCGTCTGACCCTCTTATCACAACCATGGCAACAAATGGTGGTATCTGGCGACGCGACGCCGCGCATAATCAAGGTTAGACTGAAACTTTAGACTGACCACGTGACTATGATCGAAAGTTTGGGGTAGGCCTATCACAGAATGTGTTACATGATAAGTCATCCTCGGAAAGGCTAATGTTTGTTATAAATGGCAAAGCACAGTATTCCTGCAATGGGTTAGCAAGCTGTGGCTCACAATACACCCCGGCATCTCCGCCCTGCATTTCCGTTGCACGAGGATAAAAAAAAAGAAAAGACCCGGTATACAAGTGCGGACAAAACATGCTTTCATATCCCAACCACCCACCAGAAAGGGGCAACATCGGAACGGAAATTACTCGAATCGCCTTCAAATGCCAAGGCAATTCGCAAAACGCACTTCTCGCCGAAGCATTCGCTCTTCCTCGTACCAGCCACCCCTTCAAGGAGGACAGTCGCAGTGATATTTCCTCCTTATTTGCACATGAAAAGGGCACTTGGCAACCTGGTCCTTGTGCCTAACCTCCCTCCCCTCTCCCCCTTCCCCCCCTCCTCCCCCTTCATACATACTCTCTTCAGGAAGCAGGAAGGTCAGCTGTTCGAAAGGACACTGAGGTACCCTGTTCTAGTGTGCCGCTAGATGTACACAAAGAAGATTTTTTCCCCTACCCTCTCTCTCACTCATTTATTATCATTCTCTCTCTCTCTCTCTCTGTATATATATATTTATATATATATATATATATATATATATATATATATATATATTTCTCTGGCTATCTTTATCTCTCCCTAGTTATCCATCATTATTTTCTTCCATCTCTATCTCTGTGGTCCTCCCTCCCTCCCTCCCTCCCTCCCTCCCTAACTTTCCGCAATCCATCACCAATCAGAGTGACAAGACATTCGCCCACCCCACCCCACCCCCGCCCCACAAGCAAAGCGCAAGCAAGACCCTCCACCTCCAGCTGGCCATCTGCAACATCAACAATAGCTCGCACCCCCCACTCCCTCCCCTCGCCACCCCTCCCCTCCCTCCATACTTACCTCCCGTCCGAGTCTGAGCCCCCCTCCCCCACCACATCTGCACCTCATTATCAACTCATCCACTCATCAATACTCCTCATCCACTCATCAATACTCCTCATCCACTCATCAATACTTCTCATCCACTCATCAATACTCCTCATCCACCTCATCCACTCATCAATACTCCTCATCCACTCATCAATACTTCTCATCCACCTCATCCACTCATCAATACTTCTCATCCACCTCATCCACTCATCAATCAATACTCTTCATCCACACCTGCGATGCAATCCATGCGCAGGAAGGGAACCAAGTATGAATAATCCAAGCACGATTTTATACACGTCGTCCCGTGTAGCGAGCGCTCGAGTTAGCAAGCAAGTCTAACTGGAGGTCCTGTGTGAATGTTGAAGTGCAGAGACACGTGCAACTTGTGCATTAAACGTGTGAGATCTTTCTTCCCGTTGCATGTGATCGGCTATCAACCCTTTTGCACGTGACTCGG
>BOPN01002078.1:30000-40000 GCA_017312705.2 Penaeus japonicus | reverse complement strand
ACGTGTCGAGCGCGGCGGCTTCAAGGTTAGCGCTAAGTTAGCCGTTTTCCGGGGTCTGGCGCCCGAGTGGTTCCGCTATCACAGGGTTTCGCGGTATTGCTTACTAGTCCTAACTGGTTTCCGGACATAGATACGATGAAAACTTTCTTCATTAAATTAGTCATTCGTTACGCCAAAAAAGAAGAGGAGTAAGAAGAATTAGAGATGAACGAAAGTATAGTGATAACATATATAAACAAACAAGAGAAGAAAAAGAAGATTAAGAATACCCATCCACATACTAAAAAAGTACATCGCTAACAACAACAACAACAGAAACCCAAGGCCAGACCCTTTCTCTCCCCTCCCCCAACAAGACCCATCATATCCCCAGCCTCATCACCGTCCACAAGAAGCAATAAAGGGACGCAAACTGTGAGTCTAAACACACACCCATATGGCCAGCGCGCGAGGCCACAAGACGTGCCAGAAGGTTGTCAGCGCGAGTGCAAAAGCGAGGGAGAAAATGTCAGCGAGCGAGACTTTCTAGCCGGTGGCGAGCCAGGGCGGGACGCAGCGCCCTCAGAGACTGCAATGCACTGGCATAAATATTGCATGCGCGTTTATATACGAACTTGCGGGTGTGTGAACAATGGTGAAAGAGATAGGGAGGAGGGGAGGGGAGGGGAGGGAGGGAGGGAGAGGGAGAGGGAGAGGGAGAGGGAGAGAGAGGGAGAGAGAGGGAGAGAGAGAGAGAGAGAGAGAGAGAGAGAGAGAGAGAGAGAGAGAGAGAGAGAGAGAGAGTGAGTGAGTGAGTGAGTGAGTGAGTGAGTGAGTGAGTGAGTGAGTGAGTGAGTGAGTGTGTGTGTGTGTGTGTGCTACAACCAGCCAATTCCTTACATACTTTCCCTCTCGAACACTTTTCTTTAATCCCCTCCCCCAAGGTAGTAAATGCCACTCGAAGGGAAAGTCTAAAGGTAAGAACCCCCCTCCTCCCCTTCCCATCTCTTCTTCTTCTACTCTTTCACTTCTTCCTCCTCCTCCGCTACCCTCCTCCTCCTCCTCCCTTTTCACTTCTTCCTCCTCCTCCTTCTCCCTTTTCATTTCCTCCTCCTCCACTCCCCCTCCTCTTCCTCCCTTTTCACCTCCTCCTCCTCCTCCTCCTCCTCCTCCTCCTCCTCCTCTTCCCTTTTCACTTCCCCCTCCCCCTCCTCCTTCCCCCACTCTTCCTTCTGCCGCATCCCGACGCAGAAAATCTGCAGAAGGGAGATGCGTCTTCGAGTGATGTAACGACACCGGATGCCTTCTTAGATAATCCCTTTCCCGGCGCCTTTTGTTTACAAAGATAGAACCTCATACATATACATATATGAATATGCGTGCGTATACTTACATATGAGAGAGAGAGTGAGAGAGTGAGTGAGGGTGAGTATGAGTATGAGTGTGAGAAGGACAGGAGAGAGAATGTTAGGGAAATAGTAAAAGCGATAATATATATTTTTGAATTTCACATTTCATAAATCTAAGAAAAATGCGGGGACGAACGCAAAAACTCCTGATAAACAAGTATATAAATTCTTGAGGTTGTACATCTAGATCCCACCCATTCACATTTTCTTCCGAACAAACCAAAAAAATATATAACCAACCAGCCAACAGACAAGACAAGGAAAAGAAAGCAAAGAAACAGCCAATAGAAAGCGAGCGCTGTCTGCCGAATCACCGTCGAAATACACAGGGGAAAAAAACGACTCATTCCAGGCGGTGATGTCACTAAGGCTGAATTTCCCATGCGATATATAACGGGGCTCCCCACACTAATCACCCCCACACGCCCACTCCCATCCCCATCAACCTCCCACAAACCCACTTCCATCTTCACCCCTCCCCACTCATTTCCCTCTCCCCCTACTCACTTCCACCCCTCCCACTCATTTCCATTTCCATCTCCATCTCCAACCCCACCCCCACCCCCACCCCCGCCTACTGAACCCCCACACTTCGCTCGGCCGCCTTCCCTGGATCATCTGAACCAGCTGAGGCAGTCAAGATTTGTGTGTGTATGTGTGGAAGAGAGGGGGTGGAGGGAAGAGGGGAGGGGGGGTTGACCAAGCCGTACCCCCCCACGTGTGACCCAGCTGGCACGTGTCCAAGTGCCATGTCCTTCGTCACTGAGGAGGGGGGAGGGGAGGGGAGGGGTAGGGGAGGGGGTCCGCGATGTACCCAGGGGGCGCCTCGGATAGACACGCCCTCAGGTAAGTAGTTGATGAGGTCATTTGCAAGGTGTTGAGCGCGATGGGGAGGGGGGGAGGGTGTTGCGAACTTGGCGATGCGCAGCGAGTAATAAATGATTTGTGTTGCGCCTTTGGGACTGTGTTGTGCGCAATGAGCTGTGCTTCTAGAAGGATTGCGTGGAAGCAACAGTGCTGGGTCAGTGCTTGCATTTTATCTTTCGCGGGAAGTACTGCTTGTTTCGCTTGAGGATTGTGCTGCCAGTCATATTGCAAGTTTGATTCTGTGTTGGATCGTGCGTTTCCGGTTTAATAACACATTTGGGGTTGTTAAGCGCATCGCAATGTTATAGTTCGCACCTGTGATCTTTCTACACACTGGGAAAGTCACTAAAAGGGCAGCGGTGCATGAAGAGAGTGCTGTTGCATGATGGGAGCCATGTTGCATGGTGACTGAGCAGTGAGCTGTGATCAGCGACCTGGATGGTGCATGACACTGCTCTCTTCCCCTTCCCTTCCCCCTCCCCCTTCCCCCTCCCCCCTCTGATCGCTTGGCAGTACATCAAGTGACGGTGTTCACACTTTCGTGTTCATTTCACGAGGCAACTCAGTAGGTAGATGGGTAGGTAGGTAGATAGATGGACAGATAGATAGATAGATAGATAGATATAGATAGACAAACATGTAGATAATAATATGCTGCTGCTATTGCTACTACTACTGATGCTGCTATTACTACTACTTATGATAATAATAATAATAATAATAATAATAATAATAATAATAATAACAATAATAATGAGCCAATGACCAACATAACGGGTTCCGTTGCAACATGACGAACGGCTATGAGGTGCGTACCGTACAAGTGCGTCGCCGTAACAGAGTTGCACGCAAAGTGTCTTCCAAACTTAGTGGTTGTGTGGTTGCGCGTTGAGAGGCGCGGTTTTGAGTGATGCAATGCGGGAAATGTCGATGTAGAGAAGCAATAGCAACAAAGAAAATGTACCGTGTATGGTGAAAAGGTAATCATCATCATCAAAATCAGCATCATAATGATAATCATAATATTAACAATAATAGTAATAATAATAATTATCGCAATAATAATAACGATAATAAAAAAATATTATTATCACAACATATGTTATCAATATCATTATCATAATAAAAATGATAACACTTATCATTATCATCATTAAAATAATAATAACAATAATAATGATAATAATAATAATAATAATGAGAGTGGTAACAGTAATAATAATAATAACAATAAGATGATACCTAGTTTCTCAACAGAAATTCGGAATATCGACAAACATACAGACATAAATCCCCCCCCCCCCCATCACAACAAAATCTCCTTTGAAGACCCAGGACGCTCATGCAATATGCAAATCATACATAACACGAATACGACTCAACACTTGCGCTGTGCATATGGCCAACAGCGAAACAACCATCTTCCAGCTGAACATATTGCAATCCGTCAAGGTACGTGGACACATCACTTGAAACACTCCCATGCTTTCCCTGCCATTAAAACTGCCGTTCTAAATGGGTCTGCCAATCACGACGGCACGGGACTCGAGAAATATGCTATAGATCTCTTTAACTGTTCCCGTGTAACAAATATCTACCGATACTAGTAATGATAATGGTGGTGGTGGTGGTAGTAGTAGTGATAGTAATAGTATAGTAGTAGTAGTAGTAGTAGTAGTAGTAGTAGTAGTAGTAGTAGTAGTAGTAGCAGTAACAATAATAATAACAATAATAATAATCATAACAACAACAATAATGTCGTGTGCTTGTTCAACACGCATTTCAGTTTCCAGACTAAGTTGAAAATTGGAGGAAACACTTGGGAGTCCCAGGATTAAATGCAGTTGACCTGTACAAACAGCGGATCTGGGTGACCATGAAAGGTTAATAAATATTTGCACTTAATTCAAGACAGCCCTAGATGGTTTAAGATATACTGATGCAGTTATAAAATTATCTATCTTTATCTATGAACATTACTATCATCACCATTATTTTTTTTAGAATCATTGCGATTCTCAAATCCACCATCACCATTACCATTATCAACAGCAATATCATCATAACTATCACCATCATTACCACTATAATTTCAATTTGACAAATTTAGATAAAACAACTCTTTTTACAAATAAATTGACTGTATGTGTCTATGCCTTAGTTCCTTCTGTTCATATAACTAAAGACAAGAAATGCATACCAATCCAAACCAATATATATATATTTATTTTTTCTTTAATTCTTTAAAAACGCAAATCAAAATGATATCAACGAGCTAATAACCTGAATACCCAATCAAACACCAAATCTAAAATAAAAATCCAAACGAAAAACAATATCAAAACAAAGCACCAACAATCAATATAAATTTATCATAAGTTTAATTTGATCAAACCTTTCCTTCAAGCGGCCAGATTTGCGCTACCTGTTCCACTCCTGACCTTTGACCTCTCTCCACAGACACATCATCGTGCCTTTGAATAGCCTCTACCCTTGCGGTTCACTCTAACTCAAGAGAGAAAGATGGAAGGAAGGAAGGAAGGAAGAAGGAAGGGTGAAACAAAGAAGAAAAATGAAGGTTGAAAGGAAGGAAAGAAAGAAAGAAAGAAAAAAGTAGGAAGGAAGGAATGACTGCAAAACGAAAGGAAGAACAGAAAGGAAGGAAGGAAAGAAAGAAAGAAGCACGAAATAGAATGGAAGGATACGAAGGAGACTGATCCTAGTCTCTCCGTCTGCCCCCCCCCCCCCGCCCATGTGGAGTAAGGGACGTAAGAAAGGTAAGTCTAGCGAGAAACCACATTCCACCCACGAGACGCATATGCTTGGCCACACACCCACACACCCATGCGAACTACTTTAATTTAACAGAATATCCCCACCTCCCCTCTTTTGAATAGTACTTTTATATTCGGCTTTTCTTCCGGTGTCCATTTTAGTCGTTGCATCGGAATTTCTTTTTAAACTTTCTCG
This sequence comes from Penaeus japonicus, assembly GCA_017312705.2. Classification (NCBI taxonomy): domain Eukaryota; kingdom Metazoa; phylum Arthropoda; class Malacostraca; order Decapoda; family Penaeidae; genus Penaeus; species Penaeus japonicus. The sequence continues at coordinate 34,775 of BOPN01002078.1, read as the reverse complement.
CCGTGTCGTTTGAGGTTCTCTGAGATTGTGTCTCGGACGAATCCGGTCTGAAAATGAGCGAAGTCTGGCGGGAATAAGAATTATTTTCGGGACAACATGTCGTCAAACCTAATCAAAGTCTTCATCTAGTGGATAACAACAGAGATTAAAAAAAAGAAAAAAACAAACAAACTAGAATCTAACTCCTCTAGACAACAACTCCGAACAAGTTTCCAGCAACAAAGGAATTCCTTGCAGAAGTACAATAGCCTTCTCCTTTCCATCCCTTCAATTATTCTCCTATCCCCCCATTCCCCCTCCACCCTTAGTCATGAAATGCTATTAATAGATGGCTCTGTTGTCCTGAAATACCACTAATATCTTGCTTTGCAGCTCTAAACCCTTCGCGTTGCAGTTATAACCGGTTATAACCCGCCTGTTGCAAGCTCACCAGAGCGTTGACTCAATAACCATTTGCGATTTCCGAGCTACCTTCTCGTACAAGGTTAATGGTATCGGGTGTATAGTGCTGAATAATAATAATAATAATACCGAGAAAAGATAGCACTATATCTGCACTATCATTCCGTTTAACAATACGGAAGGAAAACACTAAAGTATTTCGTATCAGGAAACTGCAGCGAGGTTTGGGCGACCTTTGAGTTATTCATTAGCGCAAATTTGTCGGTACTTGCTAGAATAACAAAGACATCCAAATGTACATAATGACAGAGAGAGGCCCTTTGCATACGACACCAATCTATAAAAAACAAAATCACCCTACACACCAAACTACACCAAAGCTGAATCGCATTCCATCCCCACAGCTTCCGCCTATGAAAACGCAAACAAAACGCAAAGAAATAACCTTTCTTTTTAAACCAAAATGACCGTGAATGGTTTCCAGCACAGCGAATGCAGTTCAAGGCAGCGTCCGCGGGTATGGAGGAGAGGAACCCCTTTCAGTGCAGGCAACCCGCGTAGACACATTCCGGCTCCGTGAACACCTGTGAGCTCGGCGGCGGCTGTTGCTATCCCGAGCGGACGCCCGTCTTTCCAAAATCGTGCAAGCGCCTTGATCTTCCTTTTAGCATCTCGAATCTTTACGGAAGGCGCAGATAAAAAAATAAAAACATGGCTTTGGGAGAGAAATCCCACTAGCTGCCAAAACCAATTCATTTGCAAGATTAGTTCACGGTTGGGGTTCATTGTCATCGCGTAACTTATTTACCTATTTCTCTAAGCGAACACGACCAGATACAAACATAGACACAGACACAAATGCAGACACAAACACAAGTACAGACACAGACAGACAGACAGACACACATATATATTCATGGGTACAAAACAGGAAGGATGTACACACATGCAAACCCAACCATCTTATGTCTTAACAAGCGTGTAACCTACGCCAACGTACTGCCACATGCAGTATGTAATAGGTAATATCCAATGTATAATATCCAATATGTATAAACACTCAGACATGCAACGCCCACACCCACATGCATATGCAAGCAAAGTGGACCTTCCGTTTGCCCTTAGATCACGTTGCTATAATCCCCAGTCTCCTCGTGGTTCACATTTATCAAATGGACTTCATATGTTCTCAAGAAAAAAATAAAAGAAACTCGACCTCATACTCATAATCCTTATCTCTACATCTCATTCCCCTTTAACTACCTATTCCTACTGTCCATTAAACCTCACGCTACCAATCATCATCATCATTCTTTCCCGCTTCCTCCTCCAAATCATCCCTCATCATCGGCAGCATCCTAATCATCTTCCTGATCATCCTCATCTCCTTCCTCCTCCTCCTCCTCCTCCTCCTTTTCGTCCTCCCAATCCTCTTCCTCTTCCTCTTCCTCTTCCTCCTCCTCCTCCTCCTCCTTTTATTCCTATTCCTCTTCCCCCTCCTCCTCCTCCTCCCCCTCCCCCTCCCCCTCCTCCTCCTCCTCCTCCTCCATCCTCCTCCTCCTCCTCCTCCTCCTCCTCCTCCTCCTCCTCCTCCTCCTTCTATTCCTATTCCTCTTCCCCCTCCTCCTCCTCCCCCTCCTCCTATTCCCCTTCCTCCTCTCATTCATATTCTTTTCCTTTTCCATTTCGTGTCTCGAGTACCGTTATCCCGAGGCGCAGACGCGACTTCGTCTTCCATTTTCCAGCTCGCGGTGATTACGTGTGCACTGCAGACGAGGATGAGGGGGAGAGGGGGGGGGGAGAGGGGGGGAGAGGGATGGGAAGGGAAGGTGGGAAGGAAGGAAGGAAGGAAGGAAGGAAGGAATGAGGGAAGGAGGGAGGGAAGGAAGGAGGGAGGGATGGGATGGGATGGGAGAGAGGGAAGGGAAGGGAAGGGAAGGAAAGGGAAGGGAGGGAAGGGGGTGGAGGAATGGGATGGGATGGGATGGGAGAGAGGGAAGGGAAGGGAAGGGAAGGGAAGGGAAGGGAAGGGATGGGAGGGAGGGGAGGGAAGGGGGTGGAGGGATGGGATGGGATGAATGGGAGGGAGGGAGGGAGGGGAGGGAAGGGGGTGGAGGGATGGGATGGGATGGGATGAATGGGAGGGAGGGAGGGAGGGAGGGAGGAAAGGAAGGGAGAGGAGGGGATGGGGTAGAGGGAAGGGATGGGATGGGATGAGAGGGGGGTGGAGGGATGGGAAGGGAAGGGATGGGATGGGAGGGGGGTGGAGAGAGAGAGGGATGGGATGGGAAGGGATGGGCTGGGCTGGGAGGGGGTTAGAGGGATGGGAGGGAGGGAGGGAGGGAGGGAGGGAGGGAGGGAGGGAGGGAGGGAGGGAGGGAGGGATGAAAGGAGGGTGTGGAAAAGGGAAGGGAGGTGGATGAGGAAGGGGGAAGGAAGGGAGAGAGGAGGGCATGTCCAGGGGAAGAGACAGGGAGGACAGGGCGAGCGAGTAAGGCGATGAGAGAAAGAGAAAGAAAGAGAAGAGAAAAGGAAAGGAAATGGAGGGATAGAGAGAGGAGAGCCGCTTTGGAAATATTATCGTCCTCCTCCTCCCTCTTTCCTCTTCCTCCCTCCTCCTCTTACCTCTTCCCTCTTCCTCCCTCCCCCTCCTCGACCTCGTCCTCCTCCCCTCCTCCTTCTACTTCTCCTCCTCCATCCTCCTTCCTCCTCCACCATCCTCCATCCTCCATGGCTTGTGTGTACAGTGTACACACAAGCGCCCCGGTGGATTCTGCCAAAATTCCCCGAATCGCCTCTAAAGTCAAAACTAGAACACTAATCTCGATTCTCTCAAGTACTCAATTTGCCAGACCCCTTGAGAGAGAGAGAGAGAGAGAGAGAGAGAGAGAGAGAGAGAGAGAGAGAGAGAGAGAGAGAGAGAGAGAGAGAGAGAGAGAGAGAGAGAGAGAAAATGGAGCGTATCGTAGCCTTCGCGGCCACAGACGGACGACTCGCTCAGGTTTCCATTCCTGTCTCAGTCGTTGTCGTTGTTGCGCTTCCCTCCGCCGCGCTGCCCCGGTAGCATATGCCCTGCACGACGACAGCCTGAGCGAGCTTGTGCCACCCCCGATCCGATGCCCGAGCATGCAAATCCTGGAGAGGCGAGGTGCATACAATAACAACCCGGGATTATTTTCCAATCGAGAAGTAAAAAGACCCTTTTTTTCGTTTTTTTTTTTTTTTTTTTTTTTCTTTTAAAGAGGCAAGATATACAGACGCAGTCCTGTTCTTCGTGTGGACCCTCGACTCTATAGTAATCCGTAAACGACCTTCAATGCTCCGGTTTCCTTTCGCTACCACGCTCGAGTGTGGGAACATTATAGCTGAACCTCAAGGACCCAAAGGAAACACCAATCACACATCTCCCAATCACAAATCCTGACTTCTCTCTCCACCTCCTCCTTCCTCCCTCCTTCCACCTTCCTCCTCCTTCCTCCCTCATTCCACCTTCCTCCTTCCACCTTCCACCTTCCACCTCCCTCCTTCCTCCTTCCACCAAGCTGCCCCGCACATCCATGCTGCCACATTAACATAAGTACACAGGTGCATAGAGAAGGAATCCCTTATCATTGCGATGCACGGGGCGCCCCACCCACCCTCGGCCTCGAGACCTTCATCACCCGAGCTCCTCCTTCACCTATGACTCGAAGTTCATCGAGATTGAGCATCTTGTGTTCGGGAGATACTACGGCGGTTGACTGGTATATCCTTGTCAATTTTAATAGCGTTATTATTATAATCATCATTATCATCATTGCTATTAATAGTAGCGTTATTATTGCAATAATTATTACAATAATTATCATAATCATCGTTATCATCATTGCTATTAATAGTAGCGTTATCATTACAATAATCATTACAATAATTATTACAATAATTATCATAATGATTATTATCATCATTGCTATTCATAGTAGCGTTATTATTACAATAATCATTATAATCATCTTCGTCAGTCACCGAAAGTGTCGCAAATTGAAAATACGTTAAGTCCATATCAAAACCATGCTAAAACTACATCAAAACAATATCAAAATCATATCAAAAGTATATCGAAAAGCATATCAAATACACATCAATCGACAAGACATGTCTACGACACCCGTCACCTTCCGACACCTCCTAGTCACTCTCCCTCCTTCAGCGTCGCCGCCCGCCCGCCCGTCTGTCGCAGACGAGGCTCGAAGGGAATGGTCGTTTGTTGTGTATTCGATCGGTCGGTCGGTCACGTGTCCTGTTCTGGGTCCGGCGCCGATACTTACTCTCTCCGGCGCGACCAGCCGACCAGCCGACCACCCTGCGCGTGTTCGTACATTCTTTTGACACAT
>BOPN01002078.1:0-15000 GCA_017312705.2 Penaeus japonicus | reverse complement strand
TCGTTTGCCTTGTTTATAAAAAGTCCTTATGTTATTAAAACCACCATTCCCTCTCATGATCCTGAAGGCTGCTGTGACATTAATCTCGCTTACTCTCTGTGCAATGCTTTGCAATCCTGTCTCTGTTCTCATTATGTCTATCCTAGCATTCTTTTGACACCCGAGGATAATACGCATAGCTTCATTCTGCATGGTTTCAAGCCTTCGGAGCCTCCCCTGACAAGCTATAGAAAGTGCTGGTGCTGCATAATCCACCAGAGCTCTTACTGTACTAATGAGTTGGCACCTGTTCCGCATGAGGGTCCCTATGCGGCCAAGGACGCTTGAGATAAGGCATCTCTTAGGAATATATTTTTTCTGGCTGATACTCCCCCGCAAAGTGGTTGAATGATTAGATTTATGAACAATGAAATCATGACATATGTGATTCTATATTATAGTGTACTCACGAACTGGGAATGGGATTTTTACTCAGGCCAGATGTTGAAAGATGGTCACCTTTGATATATATATATCTTTATTTTATGACCATATCTTGATTTAAGTTGACCAGGTTCATAAAGCCTCTTATTCATACAGAGGGGATCGACATCTACATTAATCGTCCCATGGTGGCACTTTGGGGGATGCTTGAAACGATTGGCAAAAGTTTTGCAAGCCATAAAATTCTATATCACTTTTAAGTGCCTTCATATATCTTCGTTTGCCCTGTCTATAAAAAGTCCTGATGTTGTCAAAACCGCCGACCATATCTCTCACTAATTTCTTTCCACTGTTCCCTCTCATTATCAAAGGCTCCCTGTAAATCTATAAAGACTCTACACTTTTCTGCATCATTGGATAAACACTGAATTATACAGTCTGATGTTCCCTTTCCCTTCATAAAGCCGTACAAATTAGAAGACAGTTTATCTTCAATCATGTACATTAGTCTATTTAATAATATTCGCTCCATCATTTTACATATACAGGAAGTCAGAGATACAGGTCTATAACCGCCAGCTGATTTTGGAATAGGTATTATAATAGCTTTCTTCCAGGCCTTCGGTAATCTACCCTCCACATAGCTCATGTTAAATAGGTCAATGAGAGGGCTGTTCGTCATGCTTGCTAATAAGTTGAGAATATCATATGTCACTCCATCTTCCCCTGGCGAAGTGCTTTTCCCTCTTTTAACAGCATTTAGAAGTTCGTGTGTGGTTATTGGCTGACAAGATACTGCAGTGATGTTTGCGGATGAAACAACCTGCCCGATTCTTTCGGCTTCCCATGCAAACAAAGCATCACGAGTGCTCTGTGGTAATGAAACCAGAGAAGATGCCTTTGCCCATTTCTCAATATGTTTGTTTGCCTCCTCCTCTGGGTGTGGGTGACCGATGAGGTTATTTGTTTTTCCCCTTACCTTGTTTACATGGTACCATATGTCTGAGACTTTTACTTTCCTCAATATTTTGCGCGAACTCTGACCAATACTTTTCTCTTACTTCCCTTCTTTTCTCCCCACACATCTTTGATATGTTAAGTAGTATGTCCTTATCTTCTTCCCGCCTGCCTCTCTTAGCCCATTCCCTGTGTGCCATCCTTAACATTTGTGTCCACCCTTTAAGTGTCTTATCACTGCAGTATCTGTTTTTCCGTGCTCCGTGTTTCTTCTCCTTTCTGTGTGACTTAGCCTTTGTAGGTAAACATCTTTCTATCGCACTTAACAAATCCTCGCTGAACCTATCTAAACTTAGGGGTGTGTAATCTCTGTACCAGCCCTCCATATTGTAAATAAACAATTATCTGTTGCTTGTGTCTAAGACAAGCCTTTTTCTTTTGAATTTAACTTGTTTTTACCTAAAGCTAACTTAATATACAAGGCGAAATGATCTAAGTAGTTACTTCTTCACATTCTCCTTGAATCCCCTGACCGCCAAGCAGACAGGCATAATCAAGTCGTCCACCCTTGATGTGTGTCGCCTCTTTACTACCCAGCAAGCATGCATCAGGCCTATCTTTGAGAAATTGATAAAATCTGATACCGTTATCAATGATTTTGCCCATCTCCTCTAATTGTGGGTGCCTAGCATTTAAGTCACCCACTATCAGAGTCGAGTCAGAATACATGCAATCTGGTAGGTATCTGAGATCAAAGCATCTCCCAGAGATGTATACATTTGCAATATATACTTCACCTTCTTGTAAATACAGCTTCACACATACACTTTCAATACCTTTACTTCTGCACGGTATCTCTAGCAGTTCAGAAGGTATTGCACTTTTTACGTAAGTAGACACTCCCCGTGTCCGGTCTCCGGAATTAAGATGATATGCTCTACAACCATTGAGTTTAAGAGTGTTACCTTTTGTGTCCCTAGTTTCCTGGAGACAAATTACGTCTATGTCATTTTTCAACACGAAATAGTGGACGTCTGTTACTCTAGTAAGTAAACTACTCACATTCCACGACATTATCTTAATACTACCACACTCCATCAGACCTTTATGGTTTCCTTATATTTGGCAAACAGTTCCTGGATGTTTGCCCACTCTTCCTGAACTAACTCCCACTTTCTAAGAAGTTTATCCTTTTCAGCGTCTTTGCATTTAAGTAACAATGACCTGAAGGTCGTTGATGTTGTTCCTTCCACTACACTTGGAATTATTTTCCTTTCTTTTCCCTTGATCGTAATTTTACTTTCTGTGTTTTTCTCAGCCAACAAAACACTTGTCTTTCTTTGGGATTTCTTGCTCGGGAGCTTCTTCCTCAGCCTCCACTCCCTTCTTGATGTCTGTTACAGCACTATCCATCACTATCGCAATTTTTTTTTCAATTGCATCCATCCTCTGCATTAATGTATGCAGCATTCCAGCAATTGCAGATATCTCTTTTACTGGAGAATCTGCATCACTGTCCCTCGTCGTTTCCTGAGCTGCAGTGTCTTCTGTCGTCTGGCCGTTGATTTGTTTGTTCATGGCATTCCGGTCATCTTCCTGGAGTTGCAGTCCTCGCGGTGGGCCTTGCAACCAAGCATTGGGGGGCGGTACAGGAATACTCTCCTGTACAGATCGTCTGGTGGTCAGTCCTCTTGCCTTTTCCTCGGTTTCTTTACGGGAAGCCGAGGAATTAAGTTCCACCTTTGGCCTCGCCTTGCATGACAGAGCCCCAGCATTGTGCGAGCCTCCGCAATTGCAGCAGCAAGGTTTCACCCTCTCTCCTTTTTCTATTTTTTCTCTGCAAAGCCTGGAGTCATGCGTCCTGTCGCAGAACCTGCACCTGGCGTCCTGCTGACAGGTCCACGACTTGTGTCCCCATCTGCTACACTTGAGGCACAGGACTGGTGGCTCCACATACGGCGCCACCCTCCTGTACCCCGCCCCAGATATGAAGACCTTCTTCGGGACTTCTCCTTTCATGAGGGCAGATAGCTGACATCGCTCCTCGCCTCGTGGCGCGTGCCTTTTCACCCAAACAATCCTCTCGTCGCAGAGGAGAAAGTCTGGGTCTAATTCTAAGGGGTACTGAAATATAATGACCTTCGTCATTTTTTCCCCTTTCTGTGGGACAACCAGCACTGTCCCCTTATATCCCTGAGATGTCAGGAACTGCTCCGCTTCCTCGTCATTTACCGTAAGATACGGTCTTCCTTTCGCTTCCTTTAGCAGCGGCTCAAAATGGCAATGTTCTTGTCCAAGTTCCACTGCCCACTCTAGTTTTTTAATGAAGGACATTTCGCAGGATTCTGGGAATAACAGTCTCTTCCTGCCCTTCCCACTGTCACTGACCTCCTCCACGAGAGCTGCCTTGTTGACTACCATATCGTCGTCCTTCATTTTTTTTGTCCTTTCTTTCAAATTCGCTTTCCGAGTCACTGGAGTTGTCACTCGTGCTGTCTTTTCTGAATCCCTTCATGCCTGTTCCCTCATTATTCATCGGAGTTCCATTAGTGCAGTCCATTTTGTCATTTGCCGGATCAGAATCCAGGGACACCGAAATGGCAACGGGAGCCATGTTGACAGCTGGCGACCTGATGTCAGTCCGCCTGATGAGGGTCCGTAAAGCGATTTAGAGTTTCGCTGTGGTCGCCAGCGAATACGCTAGGGCAATATGCAATATAATCACATACCCTTGAAAATGATAAAACATGCGCAAGAGATGCGTAAAACTTGCTGGAGGGCCCAAGTCACCTTGTAGTGATTCATCAGAAGATATTCCCTTGCCCCAAAGTAAATTCCCGATTGAATCCAAGGTAACGTGAATCCTGTCCTGTGTAGGGGTAGGCTGCCACCAGCTGATAAGGGATCAGCACCCGTGTATGTGCGAGACAGTCGAAGACGTGTAAAATGTATGTTATTTATGTGTATGAGTGTATGTCAGTTTGTATGTGGAAAGAAAGAGTTCCTACACAGGACATTGCCGAGCAGGCGTAGCTAGAGTCAGACAAACATTCTTATTTTAAGTTTTACCAATTAGGTCTTGAAAGATATAAAATCAATAGTTCCGATCATAGTTTATTATTATCATATATATTCAAAACACAAAAGGTCTCTCCTCCTTCTATATTCAAAGTCTTTTCCTTGGCCTGGCCATGAATTTGTCTATTGCCGCAACCCTTGTAAAACAATGATAATAAAATTTACAATAAAATTCCAAAAAGAAAGACAACAAGTGCCAAAAGGGCACAGGTTGTGAGCAGTGCTGTTGCCGAGCTAGGCTCATCTGCAAGAAGCCATCTGCTGCCGAAACATGCTTGCTTGTTGGATTTATTGGCTATCAACCAGCGGCACAGGCCAAGGTTATTAAGCCAATGATTCCATTTTATTTTATCAATCTATAAAAGGTCATAAAGTTTTGTCTCCTTTAGAAAAGTGATTACTTTTTGAATAATTTTTTCATTGTCTGATAGTAAATTTTTAATATTGAATTCTAAATTTTTTATCTGTATATAGTTTTTTATTTTTTGTCTTTGGTTTTGGTATTTTTGACATGTTAATAATATGTGTGCCATTGATTGGTGTCTATTACAGTGGTCACACTGTGGAGGGAATGTTTTTTCAATATAGGGAGTGAGGTGGGTAAGTCGTGTGGCATTGACCCTGATTCGGGCCAGCACCACCTCATCCCTTCTATTTTTTCTGTGGGCTGTGTCCCACATTTCAATCACTTCTTTGTTTTTGTTGGTTATGGTGAGGTCGGTCCACTCACTCTGCCACAGGAGATGGATTTTTGCTTTTATAAAAGAGACAAAACACCTGAGATCTGTGCGGACAATGCCAGGCTCCAGATCACCAGTCGACCCGGCTAATTTGTCAGCCTGTTCATTGCCATGGATACCCGAGTGTCCAGGTACCCATATCAGCTTGATTGATTTATTGGCACTATGTAATTTACGAATGATATTACCCTGTAATTCATTTTTGGTAGTTTCTAAGGATTTAATAGCTTTAATTGAACTTAATGAGTCTGAAAATATGACTATTCTATCGTGGGTCGTCGATAGGGCGAAATCTAAGGCTTTGTCTATTGCAAAAAGTTCAGCAAGAAAGATCGATGTATGATTCGGCAATCGAAATCTCAACTGACATTCAGTCGACCATACACCCGCACCCACACACTCGTCTGTCTTGGACCCGTCGGTATACAAATGAAAAAAGGAAAGATGTTTAATAATGATCTCTCTGAACCGCTGGCGTACCTCCGCCTCCGGTACCGTGGCTTTGACTGATGGTAGCCAGTCTACCACAATGGTAAAATTGGGGGTTTCCCACGGCGCTATATTTGAATGAACCAGGGTATCGATAGTAGAGAGATCTATACCGACTTTATCTGTGAGGTCATGGAGTCTATTGCACAGAGGCTTTCCGCCGCGGTGCTGTGGGTCTAATTGCCGGCGCAAAACATCCTTGTTAGGATGTTGGGGCTGCCTGGCTATTTTCGCGGCGTAAGTCAGCGCAAGCTGGCCGCGTCTGAGACGGAGGGGAGGTACTCCCGACTCTACCTCTAGGCGCTCGATGCGAGTGCACTTAAGGGCTCCAAGACAGACACGTAAACAAGCATTCTGTACAACATTCAATCCTTTCAGAGTTGAGCTCGTTGCCGAGCCATACACGATTGACCCATAATCTACTTTAGACCTAATCAGGGATTTATATAACATCAGTAAAGACTTTCTATCAGCTCCCCATTTGTGTCCAGAAATGCACTTTAATAAATTGAGTGCTTTTTGACATTTATTCTTTAACTGACCAATGTGGTCTTTCCAATTCAATCTACTATCAAAGAGTAGACCAAGAAATCTAGCTGAATTTTGAATAGGTATTGGATGGTTGTCTAGAGTTAGCCTGATGTTGGGCTTTCTCCTATGGGTAAAGACCACGCCAATACTCTTTCTTATGGAAAACTTAAAACCCCACTGGAGGCCCCAGTTATGAATCATATCCAGTGCCAATTGGATCTGATTTGCCGAGAACTCTGCATTATTGCTGGAGTGCCATAATGCACAATCATCGGCGTACAGTGAGTATTTAAGATTCCGAGGAGGAGATGGTAAAATGTCATTTATTACACATAAAAATAATGTGGGAGACAAGACACTTCCTTGTGGGACCCCGTTTGCCTGGACAAAAATGTCCGAGAAAGTGACGTTGTCAGAAAATAATTTGACAGAAAAAGTTCTGTCAGAAATGAAATTTTGGATAAAACAAGGCAAGTTTCCACGTAATCCGAAAGCATAAAGTTTTCTGAGTAGGCCATGTCGCCAAGTCATGTCGTAGGCTTTTTCTATGTCTAAAAATACTGATATCAAAAAATGCTTTTTGGCAAATGCCTCATGAATATGACTTTCCAGTTTTACTAGCTGATCGAGAGTTTGACGTCCCTTTCGGAAGCCGCACTGCTCGTCAACTAGTAAATTCCTGGTATTTAAAAAATGCAATAGCCTACTATTAACAATTCTTTCCATGACCTTGCATAAGCAGCTTGTCAACGCAATTGGGCGGTAAGAAATGGCGGATCTGGGATTTCCCCCTCCTTTCAATATGGGAATGATGTGGGCGAAGTGCCATGAATTTGGAAAAGTCTGGCTTTTCCAAATATCATTGTACACTTCTAGCAACTTAATCATGTCATCATGATTAAGATGCTTTATCATCTCATATCGAATCTCATCGGGGCCTGGGGATGTTCCTCTACAGGCTTCTAGGGCTCGGACAAGCTCATTCATTGTTAGATCTTTATTGTAATCAAAGTTATCTCCTGTGACAAAGTGAATTGGTTGCAGCTCGGCTGCTTCCTTGGTTGTCAGGAATGCAGGATTGTAGTTTTCCGAGCTGCTTGTATAAGAGAACTGCCTGGCGATTATGTTAGCAATGTCTCTAGGTGAATCATATTCATTTCCCTCATGAGTGATGTTTCTTATTTTTAATGATGTTCTTTTTTTATTGATTTTGTTGACAGTGGACCAAACCTTTGCAATGCTGGTATTGCTGTTAATCGTAGAGACAAAGCTTCGCCAGAAGTCTCTTTTGGCTTGTCTAATTGTTCTTCAAGCCCTATCTCTCGCTTGTTTGTAGTTGCGAAAGTTCTCATTTGTGATGTTTTTTTGGAAAAACCTGTACGCTATCTGTCGAAGTCTTAGGGATGGTTGCCATTGCTGCATTTATAATACAATTTTGAACACTGTTTACTTTATCATCAATGGTTTCTCCAACAACTTCGAGCTTGACGCTCCTTGTGAAGGCGACCCAATCTGCTCTTTTTACGTTAAATTTGGGTGCTGAAGGCGTCCTCGTGGTGTCGTATGAATATTTAATACAAATAGGAAGGTGATCGCTTCCCAACGAGTCGTCAATGGTGTGCCACAGGCACTTGGCTGCTAGTGTTGAAGAGACCAGTGATAGGTCAATAAAGCTCAAATTACCGGTATTATCGTCCACTCGCGTTGGACTACCATCATTTAGAAGGACCAGATCAGAGTCGTTGATCAACTTAACTACTTGCTCACCTCTACCATTCACCCGCAGGGAACCCCATGATGTATGACGAGCATTAAAATCACCTAGAATTAATTTATTGTTTGGCAGACTGTCCTGAATAGCAAAAAGCTCATCATAGATTACCATTTTATCAGGTGGACAGTAAACTGAGCATATAGTCAGATACGTGTTATTGAATTTTACTTTGCATGCGACGTGTTCCAAAGTAGAATTAATCGTCACTTCAATGAAAGGGAGATTCTGGTGGATGTACATGGCGACTCCGCCTCCACCCCTTCCCTCTCGGTCTTTTCTACAAAGATGGTAGTTTCTTAGCGATACGACCTCGTCAGAGACTTGGTCGTTTAAATGGCTTTCTTGTAGTACGATAATATCGGGAGCATAGGACGAGGCTAATAATCTAAGAGAGTTTAATTTTGATCTAAGACTTCGACAGTTCCATTGTATGATGGTATACGCGTGGATTACGTTTTATGGGGTTTGGAAGTGCCTTGTCCGCCGGTTTTTATTTTCTTTTTTTGGGAGGGAGGCGCCTCCTCCTCTCCCTCGCTTCCCGAGGGCCTCTCTCGGGAATTTTTGGAGACAGTAGTCTCCATGGCCTGCTCCCCTCCACCAGAGAGACGCCCGGCGGAGGATGATCTGCTCTTACGAGCAGAACTACCACCAGACGAAGTTCTAGTGGGGGTCGCCTGTACGAGAAGGTGCGATCCGGATTGTGATTTGGTATCGACCTCCTTAAGATGCTGTTTTTGCTGGGTTGATTCAGCAATTTCTTTAATTGTCTTATTCAATTCTTTGATCTGATTCATTAAGTCCTTTACCGTTTCTTTTAATTCTGCAATTTCCTGATCTTTAACTGCGAGCTGCTGATTAACACTGCTTGCACTGGAAACAGTGTTAGTTACTGCTGAGGCGTAAGAAGTATTGGGTTTGCTTGTCAAACCTTCCACTTTCTTCTTGGCCTCACGGTAGCTAACATCGTGTTCTCTCATGTATGCTAATGTCTCAGTCTCCTTCTTCAGGCTACTGCAATCAGCAGAGCCTGACTGATGGGGACCTCCACAGTTAGCACACTTGAGTGTCTTTTCCGTGCATTCAGTGGTATCGTGATCTCCAGTACATTTACCGCAAGTGAATTTGTTAGTGTCCTTATCCATGCATCTTAATGAGGTGTGTCCAAATTTTTGGCATCTATTACACCGCATTGGCTTTTGAATGTAAGGTCGTACTTGAACAATCTCATATCCGATTTTGACAGTACTTGGAATTTTATTTGAAGCAAAGGTCAAGAAACACAATCCGGTCTTTGTTCGCGCATTCCCATCTTTCTTGGTCATGCAATTTACGTCCACAACGTTTTGGTCTTTCATGGCCTCAAGAATTTCCCTTTCTTCCATTGTCCTCAAATCCCTGTGAAAGATTACTCCCTTACAGGTATTTGGGCCAACAGGAATAGTTACTTTAACTTGAAGGTCATGAATTTGCGTCAGTCTAAGCAAATCCTTAACCTGAGATTTAAATTGTACTTTCACAAGGAGGCTACCATCTCGCAATTTTCGGACAAAATCAAAAGTGCCTTCCACTTGACCATCAAGGACCTTCTTAATGATAAAGGGGTTGACATTTTTCAGTGATTGATTTTCATTCACGCATCCTATGTTCACACACCTTGCGTTCTCTGGAGGGATATCAATAAATGGTCTTCTGGGTCGGTCGTTAGTCGGGGTTCCATTGGTGGTCAAAGTTGTCTTAGAGAGTTTAGGAGTCGCCCCTCCTCCTTGGGGAGGAGGAAGGGTAGCCGGGGGATCAACCATACTCGGGTGTCGGACCAGGTCCGAACCCTGGGCCAAAGCCCGTTGTGGGCCTCTTTCCAGGGAGGGAACATGTGGTAGGCCCTCCTTCCAGGGAGGGAGCGAGTAGTAGGTCCTCCAGGGCAACGCCATCTCTTGGCGCCTCCTCCCCTCGTGGCGATTAAAGGGGGAACTCGTGGCTGGGGCGACATCACTACAATCGGACATACAAGACCACCCTTCGTGTGGCCTCTCGGGGAGCAAAGTCTCAATAGCGATGACTTAAGTTGTTTGGACTGATCTTCTGTACCTTGGTCTGCATGATGTACTTGCTATCACTGTAGTATATATACTTTCTACGCTGTTGTCTTATCTCTTTCCAATATCCACTCTTTGTCACTCATCCCCTAATTCCAATCGTCCGATCTCCTTAACCAAATTATCACAACATTGACTTATTTAGGATTTTATGTCCCATCTATTGCTTAAACTTAAGTCTAAACTTATATAAATGGTATAAGAAAAACATAATATAGTTTTATCAGAAACTAAATAAAACCTTTATTCTAGAGCGTTGAATAGCAAATAAAATAGTCTCCCTAATCATTTAGAAATATATGTAAAGAAAACGTAAAGTATTTTGGGGTAGACTAGTATAAATCTATGTGTGTGTGTGTGTGTGTGTGTGTGTGTGTTTGTGTGTGTGTGTGTGTGTGTGTGTGTGTGTGTGTGTGTGTGTGTGTGTGTGTGTGTGTGTGTGTGTGTGTGTGTGTGTGTGTGTGTGTGTGTGTGTGTGTGTGTGTGTGTGTGTGTGTGTTTGTATAACGTCATGTCTACAGTCTCTCTCTCTCTCTCTCTCTCTCTCTCTCTCTCTCTCTATATATATAATTCCAAATTATGTGACCTGTCGATGTCTACATGAACCTGGCGTTTGTGCTACTACTGAAGCTGGTAGTTCGGCTGATTCTGTGTAAGTTCCAAATGAACTTGACATTGTAGACTGAGCCGCGGCTGGTACTGAATATTTTAACTATTATTTGAAAAAAAATAATTATTTGAAAAAAAGGTATATTCACATTGACATGATGGTTATTATCTATATTTCCATGCTCCCTGGCATTGATAGTTTATTTCAAATCAAAATCAACACAGACATACAGACAATATCAATTACATATTCTTTGCCAAAACGCAATCAATAACTATTTTTTCATTGTCTTATAATATTTTTTTTATATTAAATGCTATATTTTTGGTTTGTAAATAATTTTTTATTATTGTCTTTGGTTATTGAATTTATGGCATGTTGTTAATATATGATTTATGGATAGGTTGCTATTGCATTGTTGGCATTGCGGAGGGAATCTTTTTTCTATGTGTGGAGTGAGGTGGGTCATTCTTGTTGTATTTACCCTGAGGCGGGCCAACACCACCTCCTCCCTTCTATCTTTTCTATGGGCTGTGTCCCATATTTCTATTTTTTCTTTTGTTTTGTTGGTTATTGTGAGGTCGGTCCACTCACTCTGCCACAGGAGATGGATTTTTGCTTTTATAAAAGAGACAAAACACCTGAGATCTGTATGGATAATACCAGGCTCCAGATCCTGTTCATTTCCATGGATACCCGAGTGTCCAGGTACCCATATAAGTTTGATTGATTTATTGGCACTATGCAATTTACGAATGATATTACCCTGTATTTCATTATAGGTGGTTTCTAGTGATTTAATGGCTTTAATTGAACTTAACGAGTCTGAAAAAATGACTATTCTATCGTGGGTCGTCGATAGGGCAAAATCTAAAGCTTTATCAATTGCAAATAATTCGGCAAGAAAGATCGATGTATGATTCGGCAATCGAAATCTCAACTGACATTCAGTCGACCATACACCCGCTCCCACACACTCGTCTGTCTTGGACCCGTCGGTATATAAATGAAAAAAGGAAAGATGTTTAATTAGGATCTCTCTGAACCTCTGGCGTACCTCCACCTCCGACACCGTGGCTTTGGCTGATGGTAGCCAGTCTACAACAGTAGAAAAATTGGGTGTTTCCCACGGTGCTATATTTGACTGAACCAGGGTATCGATGGTAGAGAGATCTATACCGACTTTATCTGTGAGGTCATGGAGTCTATTGCCCAGCGGCTTCCCGCCGCGATACTGGGGCCCTACCTGCCGGCGCAAAACATCCCTGTTGGGATGTTGGGGCTGCCTGGCTACCTTCGCGGCATAGGTCAGCG
This sequence comes from Penaeus japonicus, assembly GCA_017312705.2. Lineage (NCBI taxonomy): Eukaryota > Metazoa > Arthropoda > Malacostraca > Decapoda > Penaeidae > Penaeus > Penaeus japonicus. The sequence continues at coordinate 2,991 of BOPN01002078.1, read as the reverse complement.
CAAGCTGGCCGCGTCTAAGACGGAGGGGAGGTACTCCCGACTCTACCTCTAGGCGCTCGGTGCGAGTGCACTTAAGGGCTCCAAGACAGACGCGTAAACACGCATTCTGCACAACATTCAAACCTTTCAGAGTTGAGCTCGTTGCCGAGCCATACACGATTGACCCATAATCTACTTTAGACCTAATCAGGGATTTATATAACATCAGTAAAGACTTTCTATCAGCTCCCCATTTGTGTCCAGAAATGCACTTTAATAAATTGAGTGCTTTTTGACATTTATTCTTTAATTGACCAATGTGGTCTTTCCAATTCAATCTACTATCAAAGAGTAGTCCAAGAAATCTAGCTGAATTTTGAATAGGTATTGGATGGTTGTCTAGAGTTAGCCTGATGTTGGGCTTTCTCCTATGTGTAAAAACCACGCCAATACTCTTTTTAATGGAAAACTTAAAACCCCACTGGAGGCCCCAGTTATGAATCATATCCAGTGCCAATTGGATCTGATTTGCCGAGAACTCTGCATTATTGCTGGAGTGCCATAATGCACAATCATCGGCGTACAGTGAGTATTTAAGATTCCGAGGAGGAGATGGTAAAATGTCATTTATTACACATAAAAATAATGTGGGAGACAAGACACTTCCTTGTGGGACCCCGTTTGCCTGGACAAAAATGTCCGAGAAAGTGACGTTGTCAGAAAATAATTTGACAGAAAACGTTCTGTCAGAAATGAAATTTTGGATGAAACAAGGCAAGTTTCCACGTAATCCGAAAGCATAAAGTTTTCTGAGTAGGCCATGTCGCCAAGTCATGTCGTAGGCTTTTTCTATGTCTAAAAATACTGATATCAAAAAATGCTTTTTGGCAAATGCCTCATGAATATGACTTTCCAGTTTTACTAGCTGATCGAGAGTTTGACGTCCCTTTCGGAAGCCGCACTGCTCGTCAACTAGTAAATTTCTGGTATTTAAAAAAATGCAATAGCCTACTATTAACAATTCTTTCCATGACCTTGCATAAGCAACTTGTCAACGCAATTGGGCGGTAAGAGATGGCGGATCTGGGATTTCCCCCTCCTTTCAATATGGGAATGATGTGGGCGAAGTGCCATGAATTTGGAAAAGTCTGGCTTTTCCAAATATCATTGTACACTTCTAGCAACTTAATCATGTCATCATGATTAAGATGCTTTATCATCTCATATCGAATCTCATCGGGGCCTGGGGATGTTCCTCTACAGGCTTCTAGGGCTCGGACAAAAATAATCCCAAAGAGTTAAGGAACTCTGGATGATGTTGGCGGACATGAGTCAAGACCTTGTGTATGGTAAAGGGACCGACAGCGCTCTTGTATTCTTGGCTTACCGATGGTGATGCTGTAGTAAGTGAACTTGGAACCATCCCATGCTGAGGCGGTTGAGACACTGATGCAGTTTTCAAATCCGATTGTGAAGGACACTTCTCAACTGTCGGAATGAAGTAATTTGCATTCCAAGGCGTTGGCTGACTCCAAGAAAGAACATTTGTGGGGCGAACACACTGTCTCTTCGGAGGAGGTAAAGGCAGTAGATAGTAGATAGTCCATGATGTCCTTTGATGAAAACGTCCTCATAATAGCTGCAATAGGCAGACCCCAAAAGTTGTGCTCTAAATGATTATAATAAAGATAAAATGACAGCGACACTGATGAGAGTGCGAAAGAGGTTGAGATATATTAATGGTTCCTGACCTGAAAATGATCTTTACTGGTCAAAGTCATGACTTTATTTTCTACAATTAAACATTCATAGACCCTGTACATGATACGCAGAATATCAGTGGTGTTCCCATCATTGTAATTATCTATGACACTCTCGTTTTATTATCGGATCATTACCGTTACCATTATGATTACCGATGTGAATCCATTTATCTCTATTCTTACTATCGTCACCACAGCTAATATCAATAATCCTACTTTTGTCAATATCAATGTAATTATCAAGTGTATTGCTACTTTCCAAATTTTGTGTGTAACTGAAATTATCTCTTCAAAAGCATAATGTAGCTGTCAAACGAACTTGTGATCAAAAATCAAGTTTATTCATCCGTTAGCATTAAAATAGACGCTTATACCATCGTTTGCAATTATACACAGTAATGACGAACAAGTTAATTCTATTAAGATGATAATAAATACATTCTATATCCCAAATCTATATATACTGTAATAGAACAGCGTGCCGAAGATAATTTTAACGCGAACATAACGAAATATCAAAATCATCACAATAATATGTGATGATTAATGGTATTATACGTAACTATTTTGAAATACCCTAAAGATACTTAATTTAGAGAACGTATTTGTTATATGATGTGAGAATCTCTCTTTCTACATGTACTGTATTTTGAACTCTTCAAAGATCCCATTAACATAATAACATTGCCATCACACTTTCTCTTCTCTGTTTCGGCAAAGTTTACATGACCTGGCCAATGAAAGGGCTGGTGCTACAATTCGACCAATCAAAAGACGAGTTTATTGACGCACCTTATTTGGCAACACTATTAGTGGAGTACGCGTGCCGCAGTTGTCCTTGAAACCCGAAAAAGTGTTGTTACGGTCATTTGGAGGTCTAGAGCGATAGAGATATTTAAATGATTAATTACAAGTTACTTCATGTTGTTGTGCAAACATATACTAGCGGAGGTTTTTGAGCGATAGAGATATTGACATGAATAATTGCGAGATACTTCGTGTTGTTATTGTGAAATCACTATTATATGCGTTATACTGTTTATGTGCAGTGTCAGTGAATGGTGAGTGATCGTGTATTCTTGTGATAAAAAATGGAATTGTAGTGAAGTGCTAGATAAATATATAGTGCAGTATAGCATAGAAACCCAGACTGAATTGTGAAGTTGATGACTACTGATTTTGCTTACACTCATACTAGAATTGAATGGCGTGATTATGATGAAACAGCATTGTGAAGCATAGTTTTCAT
>BOPN01002077.1:196999-206999 GCA_017312705.2 Penaeus japonicus | reverse complement strand
AAAAGGGCGTTTGGTGGTAATGTTTTTTTAATTTTGTTTTCATCAGGATGGAAGGAGAGAAAGGATATTGGGAAATAACGTTAAAATGGAAATTAAATTTGCGTGGATGACCTGCCGCGAAGACGGAGTTGCCACGATGTATGACGATTCGTCATATTTTTTTCCTGGAAGACAAGGAAATGCCCAGTGTCGTTAGTCGCAGCTATAAGGACGTGTTGCGCTTAATGAATATCGTTCACCTATGGCATACCTCTCTAAATTGCATTTCCGATATGGCATGAACCCATAAGCGGAAATTTACGATCCCTCCGACGCGTCAATTGCATTCCGGTCCAATCAGCTAAAGCTATAAAACTGCACAAGTAATTTGAAAATTACCTCCTAACCTGCAGCCCATAACACAAACAAACACATTTAGATATGCGAGCGAGGCGACAGCGGAAAACATGTACTTCAGGTAATGCATGCAAAAGTTATTATTTTCAAACAGTTGCCTCCGCACCCTGCAATTGCCCGATGTAGGAGAATTTATCTCTTTTTAATGTACTTCCCTTTAGTCTATTCATCGGCCATGTGATTTATCCCTGTAATTTTCCCGCCATTAAAAACAGGCAAATAGATTTTCGGGTAAATATATGATGATAAACGGTGACCAGTAACGGATTTAATTGCGTTTAAATACGCCGTTTTTTTTATTTTTAAATATATCTTCTTTACCGGCAGTTTTACAGAGGTTAGTGGGCGGAGTCACGTGACGTCGTCCTCGTTGGCGCTTCCTGATTGGTTGACAGGATTCAGCTGAAGACCATGGCAAAATGGTGGGTTGTAGATATGTTTCTTTGGTTCCTCTTTGAATCTTGCTCAAGAATGACTTAGAGAAATAAAAATGTACACCCAAGATGAGAGAGACCGAGAAAGACACATTCACAGATGACAATAAATATCAATATAGTTGGTTTGGCCCGAATCCCGGTAGATTTTTCGGGATATAATTTTTTTTATATAACTTTTTTTTGTGTGTTCAAGATAATTACATTTTCTCCCGGTTGATTTGGTCGTAATTCCTCTGTCTTTATGTTTACTGCGTTTTCCAAAGAACCATTACTTTTTTTTTACTAATTGCTACATTCTGCTTCAGTGCTTTCATCGCTATTTCTGTAATGTTTTTTTTGTCTCATAGTTCTTATTACTATGGGACCATTTATTAGTATTGTAATTATTAGTGTCATCATTTATATTATTGATATTGTCATTATCAGTAGTAATATCATTATCATTACCATTGTTGATATTATCATTATTATTATGTCATTGTTATTAGCAGTAGTGTTATTATAATTGCTATTGTTATCATAATTGTTATTATCATTGATATTATTATAATTATCGTTATTATTTACCTATCATTTTCACTGTTATCATTATCATCGTTATTATTATTGTTATCATTAATAATGATAATGATATTATCATTATCATTATTGTCATCCTTATCATTACTATAAACAATATCATGATCATTATCATCATCACTGTTATTATCATTACTACTATCATCCTTCCTGTTGTTTTGTTATAATTATAATCATTGTACTTATCATAACCATTGTTGTTATTGTTATTGTTTATCATCATTATTATCATCATAATTATCATCATCATTAATATCATCTAAATAGTCGCTCCTAAAATTATTCCTAATTATAATGTAATTATTATAATTCTTCATTATCAATATTTCTATTACTAATTCCATCATCAGTATTGCCATAATCATTGCCATAGAAAGCATTGCCATTATTAGAAGTATTATTAATATAACTATATTATGATCATTACTGCTATTATACCTATCATTCTTATCATCATCATAATCGTTATTTGTATTATCATTTGTATTCATTTTGTTATAATTAAAGATTATCTTTAATGTAGTTATTATTATTATCTTTGTCATTAATGAAATATTCTTTTTGTATTTGTTATATATCATATTATCATTATTGATATTATCATTATCATTTCTGTCGTCTTTACTATCATTATTATCATTATCATGATAATGATAAAGGTAATGATAGTGATATCAATACCAATGATGATAATAATAATGATAATAATAACGATAATGATGATAATAGTAATAGTAGTAATAATAAAAATGATAATAATTAAGATAATAATAATGGAAATGATAACAGCAATAGCAATGATAATCACGATGCTAAGGTTGAATATTATAACAATGATAATGATAATGATAGTAACAATTATGATAATGATAATTGCAATAATGATCATGCTAACAATAACGATAAGGAACATAATATCAATAACAATGATAATAATGATACTGATAATGATAATGAAAGCAATGATAATCATACTGAGTATCAAAATTTTAATGAAAACAGAGAAACTGATGATAATGATGATGAAGATAATAATAATGATAATGATAAGGATGATGAAGATAATGATAATGATAATGATGGTAATAATAATAGTAATGATAATGATGATAATAATAACGAATATGGTGATGATAATGATGATGATGCTGAGATTAACAATAGAATGATTAAGATAGCTATGATGATGATTAAAATATTAAAAATTATATTTCTAACTGATAAAGATGACGAAAATGATACCAGTATCACCGACGATAATGAAAGTGATAATGACAGTGATGATAATTACAACAATGATAATAATAATGATGAAAATTATAATGATGATGATAATGATAATAATCATAGTAATGATTATGAAAACGGCTGATAATGATTCCTGGTAAGTCAAAATCATGCAATGATGATGATTATAATGATAGTTATAATGCTGACAATGTCATTAACTATAGAAATTATGATGTCATTGCCTACCATAATGAGAAAGATAGATAGACGATATATATATACATATATATATATATATATATATATATATATATATATATATATATATATATATATATATATATATATATTATATATATTTATGTTTATACATATATATATATATCTTATTCTATCTATTTATATATATAATATTATATAGATAGATAGATAGATGGATATATATATATATATATATATATATATATATATATATATATATATATATATATATATATACATATATATATATATCTATCTATCTATTTATATATATATAGATAGATAGATAGATGGATATATATATATATATATATATATATATATATATATATATATATATATATATATATACATATATATACAAACATATATATATATATATATATATATATATATATATATATATATATATATATATATATATATATATATATATATATATATATATATATATATATATATATATATATATACAAACATATATATATGTATATATATATATATATATATATATATATATATATATATATATATATTATATATATATATATATATATATATATATATATATATATATACATACATATATATATATATATATATATATATATATATATATATATATATATATATATATGTATGTATATGTATATATATATATATATATATATATATATATATATATATATATATATATATGTATATATGTATGTATATATATATATATATATATATATATATATATATATATATATATATATATATATATATATATAAATATATATATATATATATATATATATATATATATATATATATATACATATATATATATATATATACATATATATATATATATATATATATATATATATATATATATATATATATATATATATAAATATATATATATATATATATATATATATATATATGTATATACATATATATATATATATATATATATATATATATCTATATATATATATATCTATCTATCTATCTATCTATATATATAAATAGATGGATAGATAGATAGATAGATATAGATATGGATATTTATGTATATACATATATATATACATATATATATACATATATATATATATATATATATATATATATATATATATATATATATATATATATATATATGTATGTATATATATATATATATATATATATATATATATATATATATATATATATATATATATATATATATATATATATATATATATAAATATATGTATATATATATGTATATATATATAAATATTCATATCTATATCTATCTATCTATACATCTATTTATATATATAGATATATAGATAAATAGATAGATATATAGATATAGATATATATATATATATGTATATACATATATGTATATATATATATATATATATATATATATATATATATATATATATATATATATATATATATATATATATATGGACATTAATTCTACATTAAATGTATAAATATATACATATATATGTATATATATATATATGTATGTATATATATAATGAATCGATTAAAGACGACATAAACTAAATATGATTATGAATTATTGTTTTCATACATTATGTAGAAGATGAAGAAGAGAGAGGACGAGAAGGAGAGAGAAGAGAAAAAATTGAAGATTAGGGAGAATGGAGAAAAATAAGAAGAAGGAATAGAAGATGAAACAGAGAAGAAATAGACGTAGAAGAAGGCGAAGAAGTTAAAAAGAAAAGGAAGAAGATGATAATGAGGATGATCATGAAAAAGAAAATGAGGAAAAAAAGAAAGAAAATGAGGAAGAAGAAGAGGAAGAAGAAAATGAGGAAGAATAAGAAAATGAGGAAGAAGAAGAGGAAGAAGAAAATGAGGAAGAAGAAGAAAATGAGGAAGAAGAAGAGGAAGAAGAAGAAAATGAGGAAGAAGAAAATGAGGAAGAAGAAGAAAATGAGGAAGAAGAAGAGGAAGAAGAAAATGAGGAAGAAGAAGAGGAAGAAGAAAATGAGGAAGAAGAAGAAAATGAGGAAGAACAAGAAGAGGAAGAAGAAAATGAGGAAAAACAAGAAGAAGAAGAAAATGAGGAAGAAAGAGAAGAAAAAGAAAATGAGGAAGAAGAAGAAGATGATGAAGAAAAAAATTAAGAAGATAAAGAAGAAGAAGAAGACGGAGATAAGCAAAAGGAAAATAAGATAAAGAGCCAGAACAAAAAGATAACAATCATGAATAGGAAGTAGAAGAAAAGAAAAACAGAAGGAGAAGAAGACACAGAGGAAGAAAGAGGAGGGAAAAAAATAAAGAAGAAAAAAGGGAGGGGGAGGAGGAGGAGAAGAAGAAAAAAAGGTAAAAACAAGAAGAAAGAAGGTGTAGAGGAGAATATGATTGTGATTAAGAAGAGAGGAAGAATGAAAAAAAGTTGCAAAGAAGAAGGTGAAAATTAATTCAAAAGGAGAGAAGAGAAGAATCAATATATATATATATATTTTTTTTTTTTTTTTTTTTTTTTTTTTTTTTTTTTTTTTTTTTTTTTTTTTTTTTTTTTTTTTTTTTTTTTTTTTTTTTTTTAGAAGAAAAAGAAAATGAGGAAGAAGAAGAAAATGAGGAAATGAAAAAGAAAATGAGAAAGAACAAGAAGAAAATGAAAATGAGGAAGAGGAAGAAGAAGAAAATGAGGAAGAAAAAGAAAATGAGGAAGAACAAGAAGAAAAAGAAAATGAGGAAGAAGAAGAAAATGAGGAGGAAAAAGAAAATGAGAAAGAACAAGAAGAAAATGAAAATGAGGAAGAGGAAGAAGAAAATGAGGAAGAACAAGAAGAAAAAGAAAATGAGGAAGAAGAAGCAAATGAGGAGGAAAAAGAAAATGAGTAAGAAAAAGAAGATGATGAAAAAAAATGAAGAAGAAGAAGACGACGAAGATAAGCAAAAGGAAAATAAGATAAAGAGCCAGAACAAAAAGATAATGATCATGAATAGGAAGTAGAGGAAAGTAAATAAAGAAAAGAAACAACAGAAGGAGAAGAAGACACAGAGGAAGAAAGAGGAGGGAAAAAAATAAAGAAGAAAAAAGGGAGGGGGAGGAGGAGAAGAAGAAGATAAAAAGGGTAAAAACAAGAAGAAAGAAGGTGTAGAGGAGAATATGATAGTGATTAAGAAGAGAGGAAGAATGAAAAGAAGTTTCAAAGAAGATGAAAATTAATTCAAAAGGAGAGAAGAGAAGAATCAATATATATATATATATATATATATATATCTACTGTGTATACCTCAGAAGAATACCTCATGTTTAATTTAGTTACCCCCGAAATTAATGTTTTCTTTTTTTTCTTTCTTTTTTCTTTTTCTTTTTTTTCTTTCTTTCTTTATTTTTTCTTTCTTTATTTATTTTTTCTTTCCTTCTTTCTTTCTTCTTTTTTCGTTCTTTCTTTCTCTATTTTTTCTTTTTTCTTTCTTTCATTCTTTCTTTCTTTCTTTTTCATTTTCTGGAAACATCGGGGAATAAACATAAATAAACATAAATTGTTTTTTATCAATATTTGTATTGCTTTTAAGGTGTTAGATATAATTTCTAATTGTAATAGTTACTTTCAAGATAATGATAGTTCATAGTCATTAAGATGCCAGTGACTATGGTAGTATAAATCAAACTTTATTTTTCATAATTTTCTTGTTTACTGTTGTTTTTTTCAAACCACTCTGACACTCAGAGGATATTTGTTTGTCATATAATTTGATAAACAATAATACTTTTAAAAAGGCACCTGTTTCGTAATTGTCGTAAAATGTCGTAATTCCTAAAAAATAATAATAATAATAATGATAATAATAATAATCATAATAAATAATAAATAAATAAATAAATAAAGTTTTGTGAGAACCAGAAAAAAATCTAATGGTTCGCTCGATACCGATTTGTTTATATTTCATCCTGGATGTAATATGATTCCATAGGTTACAACACCATTCCAAACTTCCATAAGATATATTTAGACTTACAAGACAGTTATTAAGAATGCACCCAGTCTGACCTGATGCAGTCGTACTTCTTCCAGCCTCAGAAACAATGGCAGGAGTTGCAAGGAGTTGCAAAGATGAATGCTAGTCAACTGTTCAGACAGTTTGAATAATTAGCATTCTTACCATTTCGATATGATTTAGATGAACTATTACCATGTTTTTAAGAAGCATTTTACATGGCTTATGAGGTCCCATGGGGTTGTGATGATAGTCAGAACTCCCAATAAGGACTCACTGAAAGAGTGTACTATTTTCAAAGTGGTTTTGAAGAGGGGGGTGTAAGATTGTGACAGACATATGTGACAACACACCTTACTCAGAAAAAAAGTGATTATCCTTTAACTTACTTCGGTGAAAGGGCCTTTCTATTTTTTTTTTTTTTTTTTTTTTTTTTTTTTTTTTTTGTCTAATCTTCTCAACTAACTAGAACGTATCCTTTATAAATATTTGCCATAGGCACTGGTTAACTACTTGAGGGAATATTGTACCACGTGTTAGACACACTAAAATAGCCATACCGAGCCAAACTTCTACGTCTCTGTTGGAACAAAGAAGCATTGGGTTATGATACGTTTCAAGTTTCATTATTTTTTCTTTTTTTCAGAAACCATATTTGTTATTAAAAATGCAACTATTCAAATTCTCAAATATGTCAACAGACACGCGCACACCAATCAGCTTATTCTACATATTCATCTACATATTCATCTATATAGCCACAATCACATATGCATAATGTATTTTACCTACGTCACACTTCTATATCCAGAAATAACAAGTTCTCGCACAAATACATAAATTACATATATTCAGTGAACACGTCAATTGCAATTGCATGCGTCTTGAAAGTGTTCATTCTCATTTATACTTTTTTGCAAACGAGTGCATTCTCTTTCATAAAATCAGAAAAAAACAAGAACAAATCGAATATTCATTGTTTTTTTTTTTTTTTTTTTTTTTTTTTCTTTCTCTTGCTCTTACCTTCTTCCCTTTCCTCTATGTATCGTCTCATTTCGTCTTCCATTCAGTTTGCTTTTCCTTCATTTACTCATTAACGTCTTGCTATCTATTTCTCTGTCCTCACGAAAATGTCAAGCAATTCGCTTCATAGATGATCTCTGCAATATAGGCAAAGAGTACAAACGATAATCAACAACTTCACAGAACAAGAGTAGAAAAAATTAACGCGTTTCAAATATACCATCATCCTAATTACATCAACCAACCTCCTGTAACCAACACGTAATCCTGATGAAAACATGTTTAAAACATGTCTCTCGCACTGTGCAGCTGTTCATCCTCACTCACACCTTCTTCTTCCATCCATCACGTTAAGTTCTGTAGATCCTAGCAATCATGGACGGCATCCTTAGGCGAGCAGGACGTCGAATTGAAGATAACCAGCGTCCCTTTCCCTCAGAGGAAAATAGGAATAATGATCATAATGATAATGAAGAGTTAATTGCACGGCGATATGAATGAAATCAACATGTGCATCTCATTCCCAGTCTTATTATATATATATATATATATATATATATATATATATATATATATATATATATATATATATATATATATATATATATATATATATATATATATATATATATATATATATATATATATATATGTGTGTTGTGTGTGTGTGTGTGTGTGTGTGTGTGTGTGTGTGTGTGTGTGTGTGTGTGTGTGTGTGTGTGTGTGTGTGTGTGTGTGTGTGTGTGTGTATTTTTTTGTGTGTGTATTTTTACATTTCTCGATTTCTGTAGAGCACTGATTATTTCATAGTTTCCATATTCATTAGTTAATCAACTTATCCTCTTTTATTATTAGCGTTCACCATTTTTCTTGCATCTAATTCTCACTTACTATCTCACTTATTTTCTTCCACTTATATATAATCTTCCTTAATCACTCTCTCTCCGCATCCTCTACATCATCTTCCTCCTCTGTTTTGAGTCTACATTTCCATTTTCTTTTAGAAATATCCCATTACATTCGCTATCATCAGTTTTTGAAATCTCCAAGCCACGAAAATCATACTATAGCTGCATATTATCACTACGTATATAGGTTGATTGATTGATAGATAAATGCATGTATGTATGTGTATGTATGCTTTTGAGGTAATTGGTTCTTTTAAATTTATCAGTGCGTTGATATACCTTTCTAAGTATCTGTACTTTGTGCTGGAGAAACCCATCGTAGTGAGGAAGTTACCCCTATAAGCTTTTCGTTTTCTATAAATAGAATTAATGATACATTTTCTTTGACTACCCATAATTTAAGGATATACTATATTAAATATCAGTAGTGGTTTTATATGAATAACAAAGTCAGAAAAGATACATTCTGCTGATTTATGCTATATACACTGACGCGACTAGGATAGATATGTTGAAGTGAAAAGATCGTCTCTCAGAGTTCATTTAATATTTCATAATCATTATCACTATCATTATCATTATCATTATTATCATTATTATCATTATCATCATTATTATCATTATCATCATTATTATCATTATAATCATTACCATCATTAAGATCATCATTATTATCATTATAATCATTACTATCATTAAGATCATCATTATTATCATTAAGATCATCACTATTATTGTCATTATCATCACAATTATTATCAATATCATTAATATTATTATCATAATTGTTGCAATCATTATCATTGTTTTTGTTACCATTATTATTATTATTGTTATGATCATAATCATTATGATGAGGATTGTTAACATTATCATCATCATCATTTTTATCATTATCACCATCATTACTGTTATTAACTTTACTATTATCAATATGATTATCATTATCATTTTTTATTAACATTATTTTTACAATTATAGTCATTATCACTACTACTGTTATCATCATTATTATCATTAGCACTATAATCATTTTTACTACCATCATTATCTTTATTATACTTGATAATATTATTATCATATAAATGACTATTAGTATTATAATTATCATTCATGCTGTTGTTATTATGATCATGATTATCATTATAATTATCATTATCATTATCATCATCATTATCATTATCATCA
>BOPN01002077.1:174499-191999 GCA_017312705.2 Penaeus japonicus | reverse complement strand
CAGCAAAAATGGCCCTTGCAACGAAGCACCGGGCATCTGCCCTCAAGCAACAGAACAAGAAGCACAAAGTCTTGGGACATCGCACCAAAGGGCAGCTCACGAAAGTCAACAAAGGTACGGTCGTTGATTTATTTTTGTTAGGATAGTCGAATAGAAGTTACAATTATCGGAATTTATCTTTGTGTGATATTGGTATGTATGGTGTATCTGTGATTCGCACAGACCTTACGTGAAGTTGAGAGGGAGATTTACGCTGATTCAGAAGCCATTCGTCATGCTTTGATTATTGGTTGACTGAGTTTGGTTTTAACCCCTCCTGAACAGGCCGTATTCTTAAAGATGTCTTTCTGTGTTGTATTAGCTAAGTGATTCTAATTAGTATTTGGTATAATGTGTTTCTTACACAGTGGAAAGAATAACTGGCTTGCATGGGTGGGGGTATGCAGTTCAAAAGTAAGACATGGGTTAGTGAGTTCACTTGTAATATTCATTTTGCTAATTGCCTGCTATGTATAAGATCGGCATCTCTTAACGTAGGCCTCTGTGTGTGGGTGTGTGGGTGTGGGGGGGGGGGGGGGGGGGGGGGGGGGGGTATGTGTGAGTGTGTGTGTGTTTATTTGTTTGTTTTTGCATTGTCTCATCATCTTGTCCTCTCAGATTACCAAAGCTCACAGCAAGAAATAATGAAGACCTCTTTCTTTCCTACACAGGCAGAGTAGCCATCGCTACCCTAAGCAGAAGAGCAAAGAAGGAGCTGAGTCGCGAAGAGAGGAAAAACCAGATGAAACAGATCCGATCACAGAAGAGAGAGGAAGCCACGTCGCGGAAACGTGCCATCGGAACGGCCAATAACCCCCCCTTCCTCGTCACCATTGTGCCACTGAGCCCAGACATCAATCCCAGGAAGGTCATAAGTGCGTTGACCTCCTGCGACCCAGAAGCCACCATCACTACCAGCGCTCAGGGTGTCGTACATCTCAGGTGAGGATGGTTAGCTTTTCGTAATGGGAGGTTGTGTTGCAGGATGTCACAATTTTATAATTACGTGCTAAGGAGATTTCCCACAGATTGAATGTGGATTAGCAGGGTTTAAATTGTTCAATATTTAGTCACGATTAACTAGTTTTATTTTTAGACCAAAAACTTTTTATAATCAGCATTTTTATTAAGGACCTTATTATTAGATCGAACGGTCAATATGATGATGGAACATTAGTTCAGTATGTAGGTGAATGGACAATGTTTCAGAGGATCGAAATTGCAACACTAGACGCTAAATATTCCTTTCCATCCACAGCTCGTTGCGCTACAAGCAGAGGTTTTCCTTCATCATACCGCCAGTGAATGACTTGTACGCCATTTTAGACAGCGTGAAGGTGGGTCCCGTAATATTGCTCTGTTTTATATATAAGATAATCATTTTTGAAAGCTGTAAGGTGTTATAGTACAACTTTTTCTTATTATTATTCTTTTTCTTCCACTATGATGTTAATGGCACTGTGTTTATTATTATTACAATTATTTTGCAGGTTAGCAACACGCTTATGCTGTTATGGCCATCTCGGGATGAACTGGAAGATGCCGCTGACCTCTTGCTCTCGTCTATCATGGCTCAAGCTTTGCCGGCAACCGTACACATCTCTGCCTCTATGGAGGACATGGCTCATAAGGTCTGTGGTTGTTGGTGATGTACACATATTCATTTATTCAGCTGTTATTCTGGTAGTCTGTTTCTTTCTATGATAGTATTCCCTTCTTTTTTTCTTTTTTTTATCAATGTGACATTTTCTTTTATTTATCAAGAAAAAAATTATTCTGCTCTTTGAAAGATAAGTAATAGGAACCAGACTGACAAGGCCTTCTTTTGATGCATATAATGGATAGAGGCAAATCCAATTTTTGATGAAGATTTTTGAAGAAACTTTAAATCTCGGGAACTGCAGGCAGCATCACGTGTCCAGGAGGAGATGGACACGGAGGGCCTAGACGAGGAGCTGGGTGCTCGTCTGGTTCTAGGACCATCCCCGGCAAAAAAGTCCAATGTATTATGCGCATTGTCTTTTAGATGTGTTTCTGACATTAACAGAGAGAATATGCGTGTGTTTTGTAGTTACTCGGGGAGGTGTGCTCTGAATTAAGTGTTGTGTGCTCATTTTAGTTTTACAATTAGTAAACATTACATGCAGTTTCTGTTGTATAGTCGAAGGGGAATATGAGACAATTTTTTTTGCATGGCGCATCACTATATCTGATAATGGATCGGGAGAATTGGTTTCCTGATGTTTTGAAAATGGCATGCCCAGAATTTTTTTCATGTTCATTAGCAGATTAAACGTCTGTTATGTAGTTTGGTAAAATAGGTTGTTAATATATAGTGTGGATTAGCCCTTGCATGTTTGTTTGTTATGCCTGGTTTTATTGTTAATATTCTATTTTAGTGCCATATATCTTTTCTAATTAGAAATTTATATATGGTAAGGTTATTCAGGTGTCACATGATGAACAAGCATACATGTAGACATAATTAAATGTGTGTGTGTGTGTGTGTAAGTTTAGTATCATTGCTTTCATATGATAGACATGTTACCCATTTCAGAATATTGAAAGGGATTATACAAAACTGCCTTTGTATAGATGAGATTGTACTAGATGCCCTTGATTTATCTCAGTTTTGCATTGCCATCCTGTGCAACATGCGATATACATCCAGTAGAGATGGAAATATAAACTGTTGTTGGAGAGAGATTTTGAATTTATGCTGGCATCGGCATCTTTGTTTCTTGATCCAATATACGCCTGTGAATAAAGTCAGAATGTCAAAACTCTTTGTAAGAAATGTGGGAAGAGAAATGAGTGATATGAACATTTGACATTACATTTTCTTCAAATTTTGATAAAGGGAAATAACAAAATGTCAGTGACAGTTCCAGCATTCTCATTCACACGCCCATAATGTCACCCCAGTTATATTAATGGTTTTGACTGTTGTGTGCAGTTTCGGGAAAATATTTGTGGCTAGTCAAGGAATGGGTTGGATTTGGTATTGGGGTGTTTTGCGTGTGTTCGGTGGCATGTTTATTTTGTTCTTTTGTTTTTCTGTTGTTTATCTTGGCGCTCTGTTTATTTTATTTCCATTTTTTTATCTGTTTGTTTTTTTAAGTAGTTCTTTTTATTTTCCAAGTGGAAAAAAGTTGAGATATTAACATTTTCTTTTTTGATAAAGATCAGTCAAAGATTGTATATATATTCATATACATATATTTATATATATATATATATATATATATATATATATATATATATATATATATATATATATATGTATATTTCTTTCCTTCATTTTTTCTCTTTGTTCTTCATAATTTTACTTTATAGACTCTTGGAGAAAAATATTACTCATCATCTGAAACGATCAAAGCACAAGTCCTTGCTAGCGTCCTAACGAAGTCCCTTCTATTTGGCAACAGAGAAAAATCCAGATGAGACAGCGCATGATCAAAGAGATCGAGTCGAGGTTCCCAGGAAATGCCAAGCTCTTCAGCGTAGACAACGACCAAGAGGCAATGCTGGTTCTGAGGCACATAGGGTCACAGAAGCAGCGACCCGTTTTCTTCAAGGACAACAGGCCGCACATGATGGCCGAAAAGGTCGAGTTTGAGGAAAAGGTAGGTCGGGGGTATTTCTTTTTTTCGTCGGGTTGGTTCGTCAAGGCTAAAGAAAGAGTTTTGTTCTTCACATGTAACAAGTGCAGCACCGAGTCATATTTCGACAGATTGGGATTGGCTAAATGCTCGCACTAAACTTATACAAGCAAAGAGAGATAGCATTGTGTCTCAGATGACACACACACAGATTATTAGGTCTAAGCACTGCTCATCCAATTATCTTTCACACCTGACACTGCACTTCAATGGGTTCTTAGCAATATACCTCATGGCTTTCATCTTTCATGCAGTGTTTAATTCTCAAGATAAATACAAAAGCCACTTACTCACAGAGGTACAGATTTATTTTTTTTATGGATAGATAGATAGATAGATAGATAAATAGATAGATATATAAAGAAGTAAATTAAAGAAAATAGAAGTGGTTGAAAAGAGTTAGATTCTTATAAATGTGATAAAAGAATTACACATATCCATCTGTTTTTCCACCAGGGCCCAACAGGCACGCTGAAAGTGTCTGGTTACGTGCGAGGACAGCCGCTGTCTGTGAACGGCCTTGTCCACATACCAGGATGGGGAGACTTCCAAATGAGCCACACCTACTTGGTAGACGACCCCCATCCTCTGGAACGCCGAGGCAAGAATGCAACCATGGCGAGCGAGGAGCCGCAGCTGATTGAGGAAGCCGATCCCGAGAGGCAGGAAACGCTCATCTCCACAAATGAGGTTCGCTTTTTGTTTTTTGTTTTTCCTTCCCCGCTTTTAGATCTTGAGACCTTTCGTCACATTTTAGAACTAGCTCGACGTGAACACATGAGAACGCGTCTGATTCTCGTCTGTCCGGCAGGTTGACCCAATGGAAGGAGAGCAGACTTGGCCAACGCAAGAGGAGCTTGAGGAGGCAGAAGCCAGTGTGAAGGCCAAGCCGAAGACCAAGAGAGTGCCGAAGGGAACCTCGGAATACCAGGCTGCTTGGATCCTGGACAGTGAAGGTAGCGTTTCCAGGAGTATATTTCACTTTAAGATCATATTGCACGGTGATTTATAATTGGTCGTGATCGTATTTCCTTGGTTGATATTACCAAGAGTTGGCTTCATTGGCGTCATATACAGTATTTCCGACTAATGCTTCTTAACTTTGTCTTATGTACCATATCTTGAATTGGTGTTAGGTACATATTATACATTTGACATAATGATTCCTTTCTTTCTTCCTTTCTTTTTTATAATCTCTATAATCATAGTTTTTCCTTCTGTCCTACTTTTCTTAACCCCACCCCCCACCCTCCACCTATTTCTTTCTCATTTAATCTCTTTTGAAAACTGTATCATCAAACAAGGGCTTTTCATAACATGATTTTCCCGTGTGCGCAGAGGAAGATGGCGATGAAGATGACGACAGCAACAGCGAAATGGACAACAGCGAATTTGCACCCGTTGATGCTATGTCCCAAGACGGCTGCGAGCAGGACGAGGAAGACGAAGAGGAGGACGAAGAAGAGTACGAGACCATGACCATGCCAGACACAGAGGGTGCAAACTACGACGATAAGTACGACTACAAAGAAGAGATGGATGCCCTGGAAAAATTAAGAGGTAAAAACACATGTACTATGAGTAACAGATATTATTTTATAAAGGGTTCATCAGATTACTAAAAGTTTGATATATATTGTTTTTATATACTTATGCTTCTGCAATTATAAAGTATGTTGTTATGATTATCATTGTGTTACTCAGCGATGTCATAATGTGAAAGTAGAGTATATTTTTCCATAGTGAACATCCCTATGATTATTAGAATATTATCTAGGCGATGTACTAACGTTTCTATTTTTCACAGCCGCGCGTGAAGATGCGGTGTTCCCAGATGAGATTGACACGCCAAAGGACATCCCCAGTAGAATACGTTTCCAAAAGTACAGAGGCCTCCAAAGCTTCCGCACGTCGTCCTGGGACGCGGACGAAAACCTCCCAGTTGACTACTCGAGAATATTCCAGTTCAAAAATTTCATCCATTCTAAAAAGAGAATATTGAAGGAAGAAAGGGAAGGAGCCTTGGTAAGAGGATGTCCAGTTTGCAGATCATGCCAACAGATCTTTCTCTTTTGACTATAATGGCAGAGTAGTTGTATTTGTTTATGTTTTTAGTCAGTGTGTTACATGAAGAGTTTATAGGCTTTATTCTATAATCAGCTTGGTTACTCATAAATAAGAAAATTTTCTCTGAATCAGTTAAAGTCACAGAATTCTGGTAAGAATATTCAAAGAGAGAGTGGATATATGTGTACACAAATATGATATTGGTACAATTATTAAACATTGCATTATTTTGCTGCAACTAACAGCCTGGGTGGTACGTCATCGTCCATGTCCAAGATGTTCCCCGCCACCTGTACGACAGCCAAGTCACCAGCCAAGCGCCGTTGGTCCTCTTCGGTCTCCTTCCTCACGAGCAGAAGATGTCCGTCATGAATGTCGTCATCAAGTCACACCCATTAGGCCATTACCGGCCCATTAAATCGAAAGAACGCCTCATTTTCCACATCGGTTTCAGAAGATTTGCCAACTGCCCAATCTTCAGTGAACACTCCACCGGCAATAAGCACAAGGTTAGTCCAGTTCTTCTTTCGCGATATCGCGCAAGACATTTGACCAAAATACGCAAGTACTCACATGGTTAGGTAGACCCAAGATACAAAAAAATTCCTGAACTATGGTTGTAATCTTGCGAATGAAAAGAAGAGGAAATATAATCATTTTTCTTTTGCAGTTTGCCAGATACTTCCATCCAGGAACAACTGTGGTAGCAAGTATGTTCGCTCCAATCACATTCCCTCCCGTGTCTGTGTTGATGTTTAGGGAGAGACCAGATGGTGCACAGGTGATATACATCATTGTTTATTGTTGTTATTATTATTATTATCATTATTATTATTATTATTATTATTATTATTATTATTAACAAAAGAAATGGCTGTAGATCTAGCTAATGATCTTGAAGTTATTACGTGTCAGTATTTGTTGCAAAGGCTTATTTTACTAATTGGTTAAGTTTTCTTACTTTATTGAACTCCTGATAAACTCAATATCCTTTTCAGGACTTGGTAGGTACAGGCTCACTGTATGACATGAACCCTAAGAGGATAGTGGTCAAGAGAGCTGTTCTTAGTGGATATCCTTTCAAGGTAAGTCTTTCTGGTGCTTGATGTTTTTTCGTCTTTTTCTTCTTCTTCTTTTTCTTCTTCTTTTTCTTCTTCTTCTTTTTCTTTCTTTCTTTCCTGTTCTCTTTCTTAATTTTTTTTTCACCCATTTCTTTTCTCTTTTGTGGTTTGCTTTGTTTTCAATTTCTTTCTCCTCTTTTCTTCCTCCTCCTGTAAAGTGAAGAATTTGAAAGACAATCCCATGACAGTAATATTAAAGTTTTTTTAAAAATCCAGAATTTTCTCATCAATTCCACGCAATGTCTCCAGATTAACCGCAAGAGCGCAGTCATCCGCTACATGTTCTTCAATCGAGAGGACATCCTTTGGTTTAAGCCGGTGGAGCTGAGAACGAAGTGGGGGAGACGAGGCCACATCAAGGAAGCCCTGGGTGAGTCTGTAGTGGAAATCCCCTCACAATTAAACCCTTTACAGCATTGGTCTATGGTATTGGCATGTGTCTATGCCATTTTTTCTTCAAATTGTGCTTCATGTTTCTTTCTATGTCACTCCAAGGAGAAGTGATGAATTTAGATTCTAACACTTCGTTTCCCACCCAAAGGTACTCACGGACACATGAAGTGTTACTTTGACGGGCAGCTGAAGGCCCAGGACACGATACTCCTAAACCTGTACAAGAGAATGTTCCCCAAGTGGACGTTCGACCCACACGTTGCCCGACCCCCGCCCCTCTACACCTTCAGGACGTCAGGCAATGCAGCCGATTCGAGTGACGAAGAGAACGAAGAAAACCCTCCTGCAAAGAAGGCCAAAGTAGTTCAGTTCCATAATTCCGGCCTTTAATCCAACGGTCGATTAGAGCTTATAGAACTTGAGTTATTTATAAATTATAGAGATTGGGTGAGAGTTATTCTGAATGGAAAGCAAGGCAAGCTTCTCAAAGAACAGTATATATGGGACAGCTTAAATTTGCTTTAAATATTCAGGATCGAATTGCATGGTTATTATGTTTTGTTTATTTTTCAAAATGTTATAACTTTTTTTTTTCTTTTTTTTTGAAGGAATTTGTGTTTTTTTTTTCTCTCTTTTTCATTATTGTTATTTAGAGGTTTTATGTATGTCATATTATCTCATGTAAAATTCCCTTGTTATTTGTCCTATGCTCATATTCTGTCGTAATAAATATTTATGACATTTCTAATGAAATCCAAACTAGTTTTTTTTATTTAATTTCCTGCCCTTTTTTATGTAAAATTGGACTTTTTTTTACTTGAGAGATAACCAAGTCATTGTACTCAATATCAGTCTATAAATTTAAAAACTATGAGGACATAAAACAAATAACCTTGATTACAAAATAAATGAAAAAGATAAAAGGTACTGCTAGTTGATGCAAATGAGTTGCAGTTTAACACTAAGTGCTGCATTGTCTGGTTTAGGCACACAGATAAAAAAATTAACCCATTCACGACGCTGTATGGCATCACCCAGCGAACAGGCCTAGAATGCGCGGTACTGTAGTGTACCACCCGTCACGAGAGGGTTAAGATATATAAGAAGTAAGAGGAAATTTTAAAAAATAGCAAAAGAGTCCCTTGTTTCCATATAATGACGGACATTTGTCTTCAAAGAATAAAAGGTCAAAAGATTATAAAAAAAAAAAAAAAAAAAAAAAAAAAGTTGAAAGAAAAGAAAGAAAAAAGTACCAAAGTTATAAAGTACAAGCAAAAAAAAAAAAGGAATCAAAGTCATGTTTGATGCTTGCTTTCACGATTACCACAGTATTTCTATGATGTGGCTGCTTGACAAGTTTTACATGGTTGAGGAGGAATATTTGGCAGGCTTTGAACAACAACAAAGATTGGTTAAAGCAAGAGGGTCAAGTTTGGAGGTAATGTGTGGATTATCACAGTAATTAAGGTTTTGATTGGACTTCGGTGAGGAGTGAAAGGACTGATGTAATCCACATGTAGGAATGGTGATTATACATGGATCTTGAAGTTGAGAAATGTAAGACAAATTAGAAAAATAGCCTTTGCAATAGACCAGTTTACATTTATGGAAGAAAAAAGGGTGAATTTCAGTAATTGCATAGATGAATTAGGTAGTAGAAGGAGTGATAGAAAGAAAAATTATTAGGATTTACTAATGATTTTTTTCCTTGTCAGAAATCCAATCTAGATAAGTATAAATAAAACGGTGAATAAAACAGGACTAAAAACAAAGATTGAGAGAGGAAAGGTCATTGGCATCAGGATGGATAATAATTAGGAGACAAAATTAATCAAAAGATGAAAATAGAGAATAAAGAGAGATAGAAGTGTACTGAAATTAATATATATACAGAAGAAATAGAATTCAAGAAATTACAGAGCCCTGAGAAACCACCACTGATAAGGCCAGATATTGCACCATCAACAACAAAAAGAGCACAGAGATCTAGCGTGACAACATATGATTCTTAATTAAGTACCCGAGGGTGTTGATGAATTAAAGAAACCTATATATTTCTATCTCCAAAATTGGTGAGGCATATCTATCCGAAGCCATAAGAAGTTCAGTGTGCATGATCTGACAGTATGAGTATACTACTTGTATGATTCCTACAAATCTGAATAGTGTATGAATTATCATTCACAGTAGCATGAGTACTATAAATAAGTCTAAGTATCTGTGTTTTGCTTCCTGAGATTTTTAATCCTGACTAATCAGCAGCTAATGGATACAGGACTTATGTAATTCCTGTATTAGTTACTCAGCTGAAGAGTGACTCTAAAGTAGGTCATTAAGTTAGGATACACCCAGTGTAAAAATTATTTGTGTTAGTCTGCCGAGTGTTGTGCCCAATCCATAAAGTCAAGCAATACCCAGAAGGGTAATCCCTCAATGGGCAGTGTCTATGGGCAATGCTTGTGATGTCCGCACTGTCAAATTGACAAGTGGCCAGATACAATTGGCAGTAGCAAGAACAGCTCACCCATATGGTACAGTATAATTTTGAGTTTCATTTTGAATTAGGGCAAGGGATGGTAGCTAAAGATTTCTGAGAATAAGATTTTTTTTTTAACCCATTGCGGACGGGTGTCATGACATACACAACACAGGAGCTTTGACCTGATGACAGGCGCCATGACATACATGACGTTCGGGGATTTTGGATCATTGTACTATTTTATTGTGCTATGAGTAAGGAGTGAGTGATAATGGCAATTGCAGTCATAATTACAATAATTACCATAATATTGAGCAAACCTAACTTCCAAAGCCTAGTTGGCACCACTTTCTTCTAGCACCAGTAGGAGAGAGCCTGAATGGCACTCATCCACGGTCTCTAGCAAGCACTATCTTTAGAGAGCGATGCCACACAGCAAGTTGATGACCTCTTGCTCTAAAGTATCCTCAATGAAGAATGTGCAGGCAGAACGAGAAGAGGAAGGTAAGTCAAACCATGCTGTGTCTAAAATGTGATCCAGTACCAATAGTAATGCCTTTTATTGTGGCACTAACAGTCACAAGCACAGGTTTCATTCCTCTTCCCTACCTCTTCATGTTATCTTCATTGTAGGTGGTTTTATGTTTCGTATTCGTTACTGACAGCACAAAAATACAAAAAAAATAAAGTTGCTTTTTGCCCTCCCATAAGACAGCAATAGTTCTATCATACTTAGTATAAGGAAAATAATGAGCTGATATGGATCATATACTACACTTTTAGTCAACTGTAGCCTTGATAGAGCCTGTTATATAGCATATATGTCTAAATACAATAAAACACACAAAAAATAAAACATAAAATCAGCTCTAGTTTTATAATGAGTGACTGAAAGAGAGTGGGGAGATTCAAATTATGTTGCCTCGGTCTGAAATAAAACCCATCCTGGACACTGGGAAAGCGAATCTATCCCCTGTCCACAATGGGTTAATTACAGTAAATTAAATTCAATTTAAATTATAGCTTAAAAGCTTTGTTTTTTTAGATAGTGGTGTTGATCGCGACATCCATGTATTTCAGAGTGTCCACATACATCTATACATACATTGTCCACTATGATTTTGTTTTATTTTTTGTTTTACATATGGATGGTTCCTCCATTGCCTAGTCCTCTAGGAGGCACTTAGCAAGCCTGCCTGACCTCATGTCATCTCCATTCCTTAATTTTAGATCTTTTTCTATCACTTTTATTAGGGTTTTCATTATCATATCATTATTATTATTATTCCTAATGTTAAAAGCAATTATAATAGTGAGTTGTGGAGTGGGTAAACAGGGGATGTCAGGAAAGCATTCTCACTGGCCCCTTGTGGAACCACCTATATGTAAAATACTTATATAAAAGAAAACCAAATGTAGTATATGTACCCAGCATCAATGGGTTATGGGTAAATTGCAACTATCCTATAAACTTGATTCTGCTCGGAACAGAATAACAAGTGGATACTATTGCATTCAGAGAGTTTAGTATATCAATGATCTCTGAAAGTATATAATGAACCAGATGTTTTATGATTGAATGAATCATGATCAGTATTTAAGATTGATCATGGTAGCCACATCTGAGGAGTCTGATGTGTATATATCATGGTGGTTTCTCTCATGAAGGATGCATAGTAGGACCTTTTCAGTAGAATTAAAGCAATGACCTGCAATTCACAAGCCCATAAATCAGCATATGAAGTTGGTCCAGTGTGCACTGCATGGGTTCAGCATATCATTAAGCATTTAGTTTGAACCTCATTGAAGATAGCCGATATCCATTGAAAATTTGTGTAATTTCTAAAGGTTTAAGTATCTGCATATTTGCTAATGATTTTCATATGAAGCTTCTACTTTGCACTACTGACTGAAACTAACAAGTAGTTCAGCTTAATAGTCTATGTAATCTTGCTGCTGTAGTTGATTAGGTTCAAAATAATAAGTTTGTTTCAGTGGATGAATACAGCTTCCGTTGAACAGAAAAGGGAGCACGATTAAATATTCTACAACGTAAAACATCACTACTATTAATAGATTGTTTATAACATGTGCTAACTATTTTCTTCCTCTATAAATATAGTTCATCAGGTTATTATTCATATTCATATTATCATTATTATTATCATTTTAATTATTATTCATATTTTGCCTCCATAATGGATTACACCAAACACTTGGGTGCTTAGGGATCAGGGCAAGTATTTGAATCCAAGCATTCATTTTTTTTGTCTGTATAAATATGATGTTGCCACAGCCAAAGTTTGCAATCCCTACTATGCATTTGAGCAATAAATTAAATAGCTGTATGGTACGGGATACGTGAAATGCCTTTTTTTTCTCAAAATTTAAATGGTTTTGTTAAGCCAAGAAATCTCTGAGGAGGTTTAAGTAATTTTCTTGCTTACCGATCGCCAGGCAGAAGCCATTCCAGAGCTGAATTATCAATCTGAATTCACATTACCTCTATACCTCATAAATCCTATTAAGATTTTAATAGTTAACCCACTCACGACGGGGGCATTCCAGCCTTGCATGTCACAATGCCGGGGCTTTCGAACGCTTAGGCCTAAATCAATTAAATGGCTGGCACCATATTGTGCCGCCCGGCCACCGGGCTTTTGAATGAGCGGTACAGTAGTGTACCACCCGTCCAGAGAGGGTTAATGGCCTGAGTGAAAAATTAATATTCTTTTTTTTAAGATCTTTTTGGATAACAGGAAATCTCCAAAACTTTTAATAAGACCAACCATATCTATGTTGCCTTGTGTTCTTTCAAACATATTTATCTTTCAAAGAAATTACTTTTCTGTTTGGCAAAAATGCTTAAATTCACTTCATTCCTTTATATACTTTTCATGTGTGAATTTTAGGGGTAAAAGAAAAAAAGTCTTTGTTAACAAAAACAGGCTCAAAGTCTTCTTTTTCAACAATTATCAGCAAAACAAGTATGGCTGACTTTTACAACGTTTGAACAGAAAAATAAAAATAATAGCAAAATAAAAGATAGTTTTATTTTTTTTCCTTATTAAATAATGGTGTCCTTTGATGTATATACCTGTAATATATCTAATATAATACATGTCAGTAATTAAAAGAACAGAAATGCATTTCTTCATAATTTCATTAATATTTGGAAATATTACAACAAAACCAAATGCCAAATACTAATCAGGTTAACTTCACCGATGCATTTGTGTTATCAATATGAATGAAAATGTATTATAAAAGAGAAAAAAACATTCAACAATGTTCTAATTCAAGACCAACTGGAACAATAGGAGACATTTGTGAACAATCGGTTTAATTTCATTACTATTAACCCTTCATTTTATTTACGTTAGCTAAGGTAATAGTTCATGACCTCACGAGGTTCCTCCCTCGGACGTGCCAGGTTGCGGCGCCTCTTTCTCTTGTCCGACTAATTGCTTAGGTATTATTACCAACAACATCATCATCATCATTCATTCACCCTAACAAAAATCAAATAACAATATACCTTTGCAAATATCACAGCACATATACAAGCTGATATAATAATAAATACAATCTGGTTATTTACAAAAAATGTTGACCTATACAGAAGTACTTACAGGTTAAAATATACTGCACACACAAAATGCCATACTGGAAGTAAGTACCACAAGAAGTACTGCCGGTATTGTTCCCTATTTACAATAAGCTCTAAGATGCTTGGGTGGTTTGCATAAATCATTATACTTCTAAGGGAATCAGTTAAGTAATAAACCTCACCCTCTAATAAATTCTGACTCTACATAAACTTCAATTTACAATGAATCCTAAAAGGAGAATCCTTCAGTCTGGTGCTTTTGCCAATAAGACCGATCGCACTTTTGCTCTTAGAGTATTTGAATTCTCAGGCGAAGCAAATGTTCCATGCATGAAATCTCACTGTCTATTACTGGGAGGAGGAGGGGATACTTCATAACCTGACTTTGACTGATAATTTATAGCTACACAAAGTAAAAAATAAATAAACATCTATAGGATTCCTGAAACCTAAGGTTGATGAGTAAGCTACGGCGACGAAAGGGTCAACAATCTTACTCATTCTTTTCTCTATGTCATTGGCTTCTGTTCGCCTGCTGCTTCACTTCCGTCTTGTCTGTGGGTTCGATCACCGAGTCCTTGCCGGGCTGGTAATCTTTCAAGTCTATTTCGTCAGCCACTACCTTCGATTCACTCTCTAAAGACGAAGCGCCCTGAAGGCTACTCTGCGACGAGTTTTCTTGGAGCGTTGAAGAAGGCGTAGGTGAAGAAGAATCAGAAGGAGAAGAGGTAGCGTTAGGTCCCTCCTCGGCATTCAGTTTGGCCGATTCCAGGGCATGTTTGATGAGCTTGGCGGTTTCCAGCTGTTCCTCCTTGGCTATCATCTCGATCACCTCCTCGAACAACTTCGGGGAAACGCCAACCTGCTCGTCCACCATGAGCTCCATGACTCGCAGCACGTGCTCCACCTTAACGGCTCCATCTTGGTCGAAGTCCATTTTTGCCAGTACGTCCCGGATCATCTCCACCTTGGAGGTATCGGGAGCGTGGCAGATGTAGGTCATGTGACGCGCTAACTCTTCCAGGTTCACAAGTTCAGCCCTGTAATAGCGGAGAAAGAGATTTATAATAAGTTATTTGTGACTTGAGAACATATTAATTGAGTTATGTGATATCTTCCACTTCCATCTGAGAAGATTCAGAGGGACAGGGAAGTGGGATGGTAAGAGGGTAACATGAAATAGAAAAATTAAGGACAAAAAAAGAAAATGAGAATGATTAGAGGAAGAGGAAAAAGAGGAGGTGGAGGATGAGGATGAGGAGGATGAGGAGGAGGAGGAGGAGGAGGAGAAAGAAGAAGAAGAAGAAGAAGAAGAAGAAGAAGAAGAAGAAGAAATAGAAGAAGCAGAAGAGAAGGAAAACAAAGAGGAGGAAAAGGAGAAGCGGTGGTGATGGTGGTGGAGGAGGAGAAGAAGGAGAAGAAAAGAAGGAGAAAGAGAAGGGAGAGGTGGAGGAGATATGAGATAAACACATGAGGAGAGGGAGAATATAGAAAATAACACAAATAAAGAAAAAGAAAGAAAAAAAGGGGGCCAACTTTAAATAAGTGGAAAGCAAAACGCCGCTTACTTGTCCTTCGCTTTGGCTTCCCCGGCATCCACAATCTTCTGCCGCTGAGCCTTCTCCTTGCCAACTCTATCCAGCAACGGCTCCATCTTGCTGATCATCTTGTTCACGCGGATGAAGAGTCTCCGAGCTGCCTTGCTTTCTCGTAGTTCCTTCTTATTCAGACCTGCCTCTATCAGGGCCTGGACAGGGGGCAAAAGTCTTATTATATTTTGGGCTTTTACAGATACAGGGGCATGTGAAAATGAAATGAGTTTGTTTGCATTTGTTTGTGTGTGTGTTGTGTTTGTGTGTGTGTGTGTGTGTGTGTGCCTGTGTGTGAGTGGTTATGTCCATAAAACAACTAATACTTTCAGGTGTTCCTAAACTTTTGGATACTTTTGTTTTTAGCTTAATTCTGTTTTCCTTAAAATTTGACACATGGCTAAACATTTAGCCTCATCATCTGTGAAAACAAAATGGATAGGATACCATAGACAAGAACCAAAAGTCCTATTAAAAATTGAGCACTTGCATCCCTTTCATATCTTTCCAAACAGTAAAGTCTTTTAGTATAACTCCCTACATTGCATAATTTATGATAGTATGACATACTCTAGTCCTAATGTCACAGAGGGAGCAGCAGAGTCAGCAAAAGATCAGTCCAAAGAAAGTTCATAAAAATCTGTGATTCAAAATCTTATGATCTACAATTTTCAGTGGGATTACATTGTCTCAATATGAGTATTGACTAAAATAGCTGGTATAGCATTTTGAATGAATATTCTATTATATGTATATTTCTGTGCTATTATTTTCTATAGTATGACAGCATCCCTCTTCTATCAATATTTTCTTATTCTCATGTACTTAAATATACTAAAATATGCATACTAAGAAATACATTGTTTTTTATGAGCATGTGTAACATATATTTGTGCATCATGGGTTTATCAATTACAAACTTTTTATATAGCATTTGCAAAGACCTATCCTCAAGAAACTGAGAAATAAGCAGTAAAGAAACCTGGCTGTCTTCAAGGTGCAAAATATATAACAAAAGACAAAACTCCAGAAAACAATTATTAGCACTAATCAAGACAAGAGATACATGCACCTGAATGTTGAGGTGTGACTCTGAACTCCCTACAGCAAATGTTGCATGTTGCATGTGGCATATGTCCCAGACTACAGCACATCCTATGTACTAGTTATCGGGATAAGCTAGTTTACTAAGCTTCCAAAGCATGAAATATCTATACTGGACCACTTTCATGACTGCAAAGACGATAGACTTGGAGGATTTATTGGATTTTAATGCATCTGTTCTAAGCTGGTGAATATCATAAAACAGGGAAGAACAGTTTTGACATTCATGAAGACTTTTTGCATCAGTTATTGTTCCTTTTACTAAATCTACCAGGAGGAAAATATTGGAAGAGGGAATAATGATAAAGTGAACAAACAAAATCAAACAAAACACTAATTAACCCATTCATGCCGGGGGCATTCCAGCCTTGTAAGTTGTAATGTCAGGGCTCTCGAATGCATAGGCCTAAATCAATTAAATGATCAACACCATATGACGGCACCCTGCGAACGGGCCTTGAATGCGCAGTACCCGAGGTGTACCACCCGTCAAGAGAGGATTAATATCCATCATAAGATGAAGAGTATAAAGGCCTGTATTCACATAAAAAAATGTAGAAGCACAGTCTACATACATTTAGGATCTGCTAATTTTCAACGTCTATTAAGCTTACAAATAAAGCTGCCTACTGAAGTAAAGGGCAGAAGACCATGGGACAAAAGCCGCATTACATTATATCCTATACGGTTCATTTTAGTAGATATGGAAGGTAATATAATCTGAATGGAAATCCATAAACATTGAGCAAGGTTCATGAATATAAATTGTAATATGCTTGTTCTACAATTATGCTTTATGCAATCATATGCTTAACCTTGATGATTACCATATCTGACCCTCATCTGATATATTCCTAACCACTGCAGTGATGAGTAGTATATATACTAGAAAGATCATATAGAAAGATCTAAAATAAACACATTGATTTCATTACAATAAACAGCCCTTGCCATGCTTAACATGCAAATGCATCTGATATAAGCATAAATATGAATATAAATATAAATATAAATATAAACGTTCATAATATATTAATGCTAAATCAAACACACACACATGCATGCACACACGCACCACTAGATTATATAATTTCCATGCACATGCACACACACACTCACTCACTCACTCACTCTCACAAGAATAAACATTATATATCTTTCAGACGCAGATTAGAATTTTCTTCCTATTTTTATTCCTAAACAACTTATCCCAACCACCACAAGCTATCAAATGATGAGAGTCTGTAAGAACCATGTGGGAACTACCATTTCTAACACTGGATAACTAAGCTACGTAAGCAGAGCTCTATCAGTGATGCAGATTATCTCTTTCTATGTTTACCATCTTTTCCAATAGTGCTGATAAGGTCATCTTTGCAAGAGGAAGGGCAGAAAATAAGACAAAAGACAATAAGAGTATTTCAGGTCTAACAGAC
>BOPN01002077.1:166999-169499 GCA_017312705.2 Penaeus japonicus | reverse complement strand
GTGAGAATCCTGTGTTCGGTCCTCGGTCAGGGAGGGGGTACATCTGTATCTCTACGTCAAAAAGGGCGCTACTGCATCCTCCCATCTTCCCATCTTCCACACAAACAAGAATACATTCACACGCATAAAACGAACCTTTTCGTTGGCGGTCTCGAAGGTGGAGGGTAGCATACCAGGGAAGAGCTTCAGGGCCACCGGAAGCAGGAATTCCATAAAGGGGATGATTATGAACACGGAGAAGGGCAAGAGCCGGAACAGATCGCTCGTCGTCCGCACCAGCTGTTTGAAAGGAAGAAAGAAAGAAGTCTGTTAGCAAGTGTCTATAACACTCTGAGGACATTGGTTTGTCTATGAAGTCTACTTGATCTCTCTGATGGAATTTTGGTCAGAGTAACCACATTCATCAAGGAGTAGGAGGGTTTAAAAGAATTTAGTGACAAATTTAAAAACAAATACTGGTATATATTTCTGATATAGAGGGACACAAAGCATGTATGCATTTAAACACCCCAAGACTTCACTTCATAATAATAATAATAATAATAACTAAAAAAATATGAATCCATATTTTCCCATTTTCCCTTTCAGCAAGAAATTTCCACCCGATTTCCCAGGGGTGAGTGATAGCCACTAAGTTTATGTTGAAACATAATAATAGTGATAACATTAGTAATGATAGCAATGATATCAAACTTACTACTAATAAATATAAAGTATAATCCATATAATTAAAATAACAATAACAGCACCAATAAGAATTAAAATAAATAATGATAATAATATCAATGATAGCAATAATAAAAAATAACAATGTTAATAAAATAATAAACTATTAGCCCAGAAGCCATGCCCTTCATCTAAAGGCAAGTCTCAGAATAATTCATATATAATGTTTCCAGCATTATCATTCATTCATACAAAATGTATTCAGTTTATAATCAGACCTGTCCCTTAATAGTGTAAAAAAATTCCAATTTTAAAATTCCAAATGGTTAGGAAGGATGCTTGAAAAGTGTTAGAAATATTCTACATCCCGGTCAAAGTCAAAGACATTGTTTTCAAAAGAAGCCATTACTTCATTCCTTCTAAACAATCCAGAATCAAAAAAAGGACCAAACAACAAACGAATCAATAAACTGTCGCTTGTATAAGTTAGCCGTATCCCATATTATGTAACCGATAAAACTAATAAACTGAATATACTGAATATATACAGTAGGAAGGTAAAACGCTGAGGAAAACAGCCATCTGCAAGTGGTCCTTATACATCACTAGCAAAACCACATACTGCTTATAAGGAATACTACTTCCTCATCAGCATAAATGATTAGAGAAGGCATAA
The DNA here is from genome assembly GCA_017312705.2 of Penaeus japonicus. Classification (NCBI taxonomy): domain Eukaryota; kingdom Metazoa; phylum Arthropoda; class Malacostraca; order Decapoda; family Penaeidae; genus Penaeus; species Penaeus japonicus. Next base: position 168,157 of record BOPN01002077.1, on the reverse strand, counting down.
GCTGCATTGTCATTATTACTAATTAAGTCATTGGTGTGACATTTCCCCCCCCCCCACCTTTGAGCATTTAAGCCCCTTCTCCGATACAGACTATTTATAGACTCTTATCAGTTACATTGTGTGATATGGGATATATCTAGATTATAGATACTGTAGCTTACTAACTATTGTGCACTATATTTGGTCCTCTTCTTGTCTGCATTTGCAACGAAATAAAAATATATTTGACAGGTTCCACTCAATGTGACTTCATTCATAATATGATTCTCATAATATTATGGTAATAATATTGATATTGATATTAATGATGACAATAACAACAACAATAATAAAAAGTAACAAAAACAATCTCAAAAACAATGCTTATGACTGCAATAACACAAACAACCATCATAATAAAAATAACAATACTTAGTAATAATAATGATATCATAACCACCATCATGACTGCATTCATCATTATATTAGTAATGGTATTATTGATGACAAAGATGAATTTAATGATGAAACAATGAAAAAAACAATGGAAAAAACATTAATGATGCCTTAATGATAATAACAATAATACTACTACTAAAACAAACAATAATAGTGTCAACAATTGTAATAATAACAGTAATGATAATAATAATAATTAGATGAAAAAGAAGAAAGAGTTAGAACAATCAATTATAGCTATTAGAAATAATACTAATAATTGTAATAATTAATAACAATAATAATAATAATAATAATAATAATAATAATAATAATGATAATTAATAATAATAATAGTAATAATAATAATAATAATAATAATAATAATAATAATAATAATAATAATAACAATAATAATAATACCACAAAAGAATGATAACAGATACTGATGATGATAATGATAACAACAACAATAAAATAAATAATAAAATCAATAATGATAACAATGAAAAAATAAAAAATAATAATAATGATAATCATAAAATAATATCATAATGATGATGTTGATGATGATAATAACAAAACAATAACAACAATAACAATAATAATTGGAAAATAATAATAATAATGATAATTATAATATATAATAATGATAATTATGAAATATAATAATAATAATAATAATAATAATAATAATAATAATAAAAAAACAATAACAACAACAAAAACAACAATAAATAA
>BOPN01002077.1:151999-154499 GCA_017312705.2 Penaeus japonicus | reverse complement strand
ACGGGCGGAGAAGAGTAAACCTATCCCGCCCTACCTAATAAAAACCCTTGCAACACCCTACAAAACCACTGATTTCCCGCAAGTAGGCCTATCGATCCCCTCGACAAAAAAAAACGCAACAATAATAAATGAAAGAGTTACTGAAATAATTTCGCCAGACAAAAAATAAAAAATAAAAAATATACGTAGGTGAAAAGTAGGTTAGCCTGATCGATTGCGTCACCAGCACATGACATGACGCGGTCGGTCGCTGCTGTCTGTCACCTTGCAAATGCATACAGCAAGTCGATACAACTAGGTGGATTCTTCGCATAACAAAAGATGTTATATAATAATAATAATAAAAAAAGGACATCTTGATTCTATGTGAACCTAATTCACAGCCTCCTAACTTCACACAAATCCGTAAGAAATGCTGCCTATGTTCTTGCGTGTGTGTACACAGTGCTGGCTGGGTGGATGACGTCACGACTCAGACCATAGTCACGTGATGCGAGTGACGTCACAGACAGCCAACCACCACCACACCCGGCGCATTTCTACCGTAGATTTGCCGTTAGGCCACACTGAGTCATTCAATAAAATGCGCTTTTATTACGAAAACCGATTTGAGAAATGGTTGGTATAGAGATTTGGATAAAAGATAGAAAGAAATCGAATTAGAGACGTGAGAGAGAGAGAGAGAGAGGAGAGGAGAGGAGAGGAGAGGAGAGGAGAGGAGAGGAGAGGAGAGGAGAGGAGAGAGAGAGAGAGAGAGAGAGAGGAAAAAGAGAAGAGAAGAGAAGAGAAGAGAAGAGAATACAAGACAAGAAAAGACAAGAAAAGACAAGAGAAGAGAGAAGAGAGAGAGAGAGGAGAGGATGAGAGGGAGGGATGACTGGGCGAACGGTTCACCAATCCGGTTCACCTGAGAGCTGTGGCCTCTCCATTCCGCCTTTCCTTCCTTCATTTCCTATTCCTTCCTTCTTTTCCTATTCCTTCCTTCTTTTCCTATTCCTTCCTTCTTTTCCTATTCCTTCCTTCCTTTCCTATTCCTTCCTTCTTTTCCTATTCCTTCCTTCTTTTCCTATTCCTACCCACCATCACTACTTTCTCCCTAATTCATCCTTTTTCTTGCCGTTCTTGCCTTTTCGTATCTCTCTTTCCATCATTCTCTTTCAAACGAATAATAATACACAATAAAAGCTAATATAATATAATAAAAAAAACATGAGAAAAAATACGATTTAATAAAATATATAAACTGAAATATAGAATATAAATATACAATTCAAATATATACATCAAATAAAAATATATGATAAAATAATAAAATAAATAACATCAAAATACAACAAAACCAAACATATAATTAAATAAAACAAAATAACAAAATCATTATTCCTCCTTCCTTCTTATTCAATTATCTGCCATTCTCATTTTCTCATTTCTTTCTATTTCTCTTTCCTTTCTCTTTCCATTACTCTTTCCTCAAGTTTTATTTTTTTCAATATGTATCTATTACTCTCTCTTTTTAATAACAATGATGATGAGGATAGAGAGAGGGGAAAAAGAAAATGAGGGGAGAAAAAGAATAAAGAAAGAGAAGAAGAAAAGTAAAAGAATAAAGAAAGAGAAGAAAAGTAATAAATTAAAGAGAAGAAGACAAGTAAAAGAATAAAGAAAGAGAAGAACAAAAGTAATAAATTAAAGAGAAGAAAAGTAAAAGAATAAAGAAAGAGAAGAAAAGTAATAAATTAAAGAGAAGAACAAAAGTAAAAGAATAAAGAAAGAGAAGAACAAAAGTAATAAATTAAAGAAAGAAAAAGAAAGAGAAAAAAAAATAAAGCTCATAAACGCCACCCATCTTCCGACTCCTGCGACCAGTTAAAAAAAATCAGAAACGACAAAAACACGTCCGGAACACGTCGACAAAGAAGAAAAAAAAGAGGAAAAAAAAAGAAAAGAAAAGAGAGACGTAAATAATCCCCACATCAAAGGCACAAAAGTCCATCAACCGGAAAGCACAGTCTCTCCTCCGGTGCCAAGCATAATAAAGCACAACCACAACCACCACCACCTCCCCCTCCCCCTCCCCTCTCCCTCCCCCCCCACCCACACACACAGCCCCATACACAAGCACTCAGACGCGAGCAAACCTGCAGCAACACGTGCGTGCCTGCAAGGTATTTTCGCACGAGTCAACGCCAGCTTACGTTGCTGATGATGGTGAATGTGGTGTTGATGGTGAATGTGGTGGTGACAGAGGTGATGATGGTGGATGAGATGGTGGTGGTGCTTGTAATGTGAATGGGGATGATGATAGTGATGGATGATTATGATTGATGATGATGATGGTGATGGTGGTGGTGATGATGGTGATGATGATCATCATCATGGCAGGAGTAATAATGGAGATGAAGGTGGTGGTGGTGGTGATAGTGGTGGTGGTGGTAGTGGTGATAGTGGTGGTGGTGATGACGATGGTGGTGGTGGTAGTGGTGGTGATGACGATGGTGGT
>BOPN01002077.1:141999-146999 GCA_017312705.2 Penaeus japonicus | reverse complement strand
ACGAACGAACGAACGAACAGACAGACGAACGAACGAACAGACGAACGAACGAACGGACGGACAGACGAACGAACGAACGAACGATCGAACGGACGAACGGACGAACGAACGAACGAACGAACGATCGAACGGACAGACAGACGGGCGGACGAACGGGCGGACGGCGGCCAGGAAGTCAAAATAACCATGACACGACTCACACGGGGGGGAGGGGAGAGGAGGGGAGGGGGGGAGAGGGGAGGGGCGCTCTCTGTCTTGGCATGGAGGGAGGGGAGGGGGGAGGGGGGAGGGGGATGGAGGGGTCCGCTCTGTCTTGGCACGGTCCGCCCACTTCCACCTGTGACGGCGGGCGTCTGATCAACACGTGCCAGCTGATTCGGTGAGGGAGGGTATAGGGAGGGGAGGCTAGGGTATGAGGGGGAGAAGGGAGAAGGGAGAAGGGGGAAGGGTGAGGTGGGTATAGTAGAGGGCGGGGAGGGGGGGAGGGGGGTTGAGTGCCGCCTCCTCAGCGCCTTCGCCGCCACGTGGGGCTCCGGGTGACGGAATGTCTGGCAGGGATTATAGGGCATGCTTGGCAGGCCGGATGTTAGATTCAGTTCACCTGCTTTCCAAACCAAACCACCCCATCCCACCCTATCCCATCCCACCCCTCCCTCTCTTTTCCCTTTCCCTTCCTTTCCTTAACCTTTTCTTTTCCCTTTTCTTTTCTTCCTTTCCTTTTCCTTTCCCTTTCCCTTCCTTAACCTTTCCTTTCCATAACCTCCTCTTCCCCTTTCCCCCTTCCTCCCTCTCCCCCTCTCACATTTACTCTGCTTGTCTTCCCTGCCACTTCTCATACCCATCCTTATCCCTCGCTGTCCCTGTCTGTCCCTTCCCCGCCTATCCGTATCCCTCTCGTCTTGTCTCTCCTTCACCCTACCTATCCCCCCATCTACCTCTCTTTTTTTTTACTTTCTCTTTCTCTTTCTCTTTCTTTTTCTCTTTCTCTCTCTCTCTTCCTCTCTTTCTTTCTTTCTCTCTGCCCTACTTCCCTACCTTTCCCTGTCCCTCTATGCACTACTATGTCTTATGTACAGCCTTGCCCTAGCATATCAACTGACAGGGTCACAGTAATATCTGCTTCACCAACAATGTATGTCTTAGAATCTAACATGAACTGTACAAAAGATTTAGGCATAGTTCCTATGTCTATTCATATGTTTACACTGTATATAGTATGAATAAACTTATCAAAATCAAAATCAATCCCTCTCTCCTTCGACCCTCCTCTTTGTCCTTGCCTCTCTCCTTCCTCTCCTTCTCTATCTTCCTTTTCTGCCTTTACTCACTGCCTCTCTCCTCCTTCCTCCTTCCTTTTCATCTCCTACTACTACTCTCCCCCACTCTTACTCCCTACTTCTACCCCCACTCCCACTCCCCCTCCCCCTCCCACTCTCACTACCACTCCTTCTCCCCCTCCCCCACTCCAACTCCCACGGCCTCATATAACCAGTTTCTCCCCCCCCCCCCCTCACCTTCCCCTCGACCTTTTCCCTTTCTTCCTTCGTCCCGTAGCACCCACACTTAACAATAATCTGGATATCTGGATAACAACTTTCTCCTCCTTTTCCTGGGATTTGGATTTGAATGTGTTGTTTGGCTTTGATGCTCTTCTCCTTATGTCTAGGTATGTCCTAGGTATGAGAGTCACATGTCAGTCAAGTCGATGATGCATGTACGTTCGTTTACAATGCAGGTAGACAGGCACTGACACACACACAGGCAGATAGAAAGACAGACAGAGATACATACACACATACATACAGATAGATAGACACAAACACAAACACACAAACACACAGCCCACCCACCAAAAAGAAAAAAAAACAATACAATCAACTGATTAAATATTATACAAGGAAGAGATAAACAAAAAAATAATAATCTCTAATACCAGACAAGTCAGTGGACCCCCCCGCCCCCCCCCCCCCGCCCTTTCCCCACCCTCCACCAACCCCTTCCTCTTATCTACTGATAACACCAACCGGAAAAAAAACGATCTTGGTTGTTGCCTAAGAGGAAGGGTTGCTGGCCAAGAGGAGAGCGAAGGCTGAGAGGACGGACAGAAGAGGCCAAGAGACAGAGCAAGGGCTGACGGCCAACAGGAAGAATTGATGAAAAAGATATGAGAGAGAGAGAGAGAGAGAGAGAGAGAGAGAGAGAGAGAGAGAGAGAGAGAGAGAGAGAGAGAGAGAGAGAGAGAGAGAGAGAGAGAGAGAGTGAGAGAGAGAGAGAGAGAGAGAGAGAGAGAGAGAGAGAGAGAGAGAGAGAGAGAGAGAGAGAGAGAGAGAGAGAGAGAGAGAGAGAGAGAGAGAGAGAGAGTGAGTGAGTGAGTGAGTGAGTGAGTGAGTGAGTGAGTGAGTGAGAGAGTGAGTGAGTGAGTGAGTGAGTGAGTGAGTGAGTGAGAGAGTGAGAGAGAGAGAGAGAGAGAGAGAGAGAGAGAGAGAGAGAGAGAGAGTGAGTGAGTGAGTGAGTGAGAGAGAGAGAGAGAGAGAGAGAGAGAGAGAGAGAGAGAGAGAGAGAGAGAGAGAGAGGGAAAGAGATGGGGGGAGGGAGGGAGGGAGAGAATGAAAAAGAGAAAGAGACGGAGTAGGAGGAGGAAAAACGTGATGAAGAAGAAGAAGAAGGATAAGAATGAGAATAAGGAGAAAGAGAAAGAGGGACAAAGAGAGAACGAGAAAATGCTAGTTGACATATTGAAGAACCATACACTTACACCAAACTTCAGTTCCCAGCACCACCCAAACACGTTCCCAACACGTTAAAGACCGACTCCCACATGGCATAGGACTTAAAGAACCACTAAGACTTCGACAGTGTCCCTTGCCCGTGGGAGGCAGCTGATGACGTACACCCCCTCCCCCTCCCCTCCCCTCAACACCCACCAACCCTCCCCTCCCTCCCTTCTTTCCCCTCCCCTTCCCACACCACGCTTCCTCTGTACCCCTCTCCTTCCCCCTCCCCTCTCCCTCTCCCTCTCCCAGTCCCTCTCCCCTCCCCTTCCTCTCCCTCTCCCCTTCCCCTCCCCTTCCTCTCCCTCTTCCCTTCCCTCCCCCTCAGCCCCTCACCCCATCCCAACCCCAACCCCACCCCCCCAACCCAGACACAAGCACAACCCTGAGTCTCCTGTTTCCACGAGGCTTGTAACCACCCTGCTGGCTTTCGTGTGATAAGGCTGCAGCAGGTGCGGACTTTAGCTTATCGTTTCTGACTCTCAAAATAAACAATGCTTTCCGAGTCATTCTTCAAACACAGGTAAGAAGGAAAGTAACAATGTGCATGAATGTCATGAGACGATGTTACTTTTTGGGCTTATTTGTGGTTAAGATATGCTTGTATTTTGAACTTCTTTGGATTTGTTTGTTTGTTTTTTTGTTTGTTCGTTAGCGCACACAAACAGAAAATGGGACCATCGTGTAAACATGTGATATTCTGAGTGCGTTAATCCCTAAAAAAAAAAAATTAAAACACCGGAAATATAACAATGTTTAAAGTCATTCATTCCCCTTTTTAACTAAAATACTCTGATCTTGCGTGTCTTTTTAGATGATTTTTTTTTACTTTTTTTTTACTTTTGCAACGAATTATCATCACCATTACCATAAAAATCATCATCACCACCATCATCATCATCATCATCACCACCACCACCACCACCACCATCATCATCTCATCTTAGAACTAACGAGAAAAAAAAATATTGAGGTAAGAAGAGCAACTCGACCAAGATGGCGGATTTCGGGGGAAAAAAGTAAAAATCCAACTACAAGAAGAAAAAAAATCTCTCCTAAATATGATCAGCGTAAAAATAATTCCTCTGACACAGCCATTTCAATAAAGTCAAAAGTCAAATTATCATCCGATCTTGAATACCTTTCCTAAACACCTGCGACGTTCTAAGGCCTTTGCCAAGCCCCCTGGCGTCATCTTGGGCAACCTACCCTACCCTCCACCCTACCCTCCTTCCCTCCCTCCCTCCCTAACACCCACCCTACCCTCCCTCCCTCCCTCCCTCCTCCCTCCCTCCTTCCCTCTCTAACACCCACCCACCCACCCACCCACCCACCCTCCACCTTTATGACAACCTGCCCACCCTATTCTCAAAGTTGCAAAAAACAATCCACCCTATTTCACCTCCTCAACGTCAAATCAGATCTCAAACCAATTCACGACTAAGTAATTCCGTCGAGATTTTCCTTCCCATATTACGCATTCTTTACAAAATAAGCGCGCGAGAAAACCCAAAGAGATATATATGCGCGGGGTAGACGCATCATGGGAGAGGGATAGGCGCCATGCGGTCTGTGTGGGTCACAACAGCCTCCCCCCCCTCCCCCTCTCCCACCCACCCTCACCCACCTCCCCATCACGAGAGACCTTGCAGCAGGCTGACTTTCTCCTCTCCTTGCAACTTCCTGAGAGTCAGCGAGTCTCTCTCTCTCTTTCAATCGCTGCTTAAAGTAGAAATAATAAAAATAATAATAAAATGCGTTTCATAAAATAATAATAAAATGTCATACGTGTTTCTGAACGTAAAATCATTCGAATAGAAAAGGTCACACAACAAAAAGCAAACGAAATTAACCTCCCGACTATCTCCGTTGCTGTCTCTCTCCTATACTTAACCTCGCTTCATAAATATATACAAATATATACCACTAACAACCACCATAATTCCTTCCTCGAAACAACAACAAAACAAAACAAAATACCCAAGACTACAACAGGTCAGACAAAAGAAAAGCGAGCGAAATCAAAGTGAGAAAAACATCCCGACATTGACACTCCAACATGTGCAAAGAATGATGAAAACTGAACCCTTTGAACCCTGGCACCGAAGCTAAACAGTGCCACAGTGCCAAATGAGGCTGTGATAATAGCTGACTTCGATGCCATGCTAGTCACTCGAGATGTTGAAATCTGGTCATCAGTGCGTTTTGTGCCTTTTGTGGCATTTCTAG
>BOPN01002077.1:114499-124499 GCA_017312705.2 Penaeus japonicus | reverse complement strand
TGTACACCATTTCTGTGAAAGCCTCTTTGTTATGAACTAAAACTTTATCAGATTTTGTCTCTACAAATTACAGAAATTACAGAGTTTGGTTCGTAAAACAACTGTCAATAACCTGTTGCTGACAGGAGCCTGAGCAAGCTAGCTGGCAGCCAGGATGGATCTTTTCTGATGCCATGTGTACCTGCCAAAAGTAGGGCGTTAGGGAGAATGACTTCTCTGTGCTTCTGGCTGCGCAGACTTGTCCAACAAGTGTGTTTCCTTTAAACCATCACAAAGCAAGGGTCTTGATTGACTCAGGAAAGCTGCTGTTCAGAAAGTAGTGCTGTGTGGTGTGATGGTCATGTAAGTTTACAACTGTGAGCGTACTTCAACAGCGACAGGTGTTTGACGATTTCGTGTCGTGTACCTAGTCACACCTGTCCTTTGGGATTAAGCCGCGCTGTCGCTTGTGTCATGACCTTTTGGGAACAGGTTAATAATCTTTTCTACTTGTAGCTTGATGTTCCTGCATATCTGCCACAAGCCAAGCATCAGTTGGATTTAGATGCACAGCCAATGTAATTATAAGAAGAAAGATCTATTTTGAAGGCCTCTAAAGATTGATAATGATATTTTTTTATTTGCTTCATTCCCCCCCTTATTCTACAACCCTTCACTCCTGATTTGAAAGTCATCGAGTTTCTCAGAACTCATGTATAAGGATATATAAAATGAAATCTTGAGAAATCTGAAATTAAATGCGCTATATTCCTGTATTACTGTTTATTACATGAATTTTTTAGTTTCAGATGATGTCTTAATGTCCATCCTTCATAGATAAAGGGAAAGTACTTTGGCATATAGTGACCACAGACGATATTTCGTGTGAAAATGGGCTAAGATAAAATTTCCTCCCAAAGCACTGTTTTTGCCTAGAGAGCACAGACATGATCATTACCATTGAAGTAACTCCTTTATTTTTTCCCTCAGAATCGGAAATGACAGGCCGACCTGGACGTGGATGCGATGTTGGAAGCTCCTTTCAAAAAGGAGGTAAGTGGTATTTGTTGTAACCGTACACTTTTCTCTTTTTTTAATTACTTTTCAGGGTAATTTTTTTTATTCTTTAATTTTTACTTCCTAATTACTATTTTATTTATTTATCATTATTATGAGTATTATAATTTTCATCCTTTTTTCTCTTGTGCTTGTAATGAAATATGTGAACTTGTTAATCAACTTTTGAAGTAACTAAAAAAAAAAAAAAAAAAAAAGTAAATGGAAAATGAAATATCAGATGATTGAACTACAAGATTATATCCAATGCTTGTTTTTTGCAGAACAAGTGTACGAACAGTCATTCTACATAATGACTTCGATGTGATTTGTATGTGACTTTTAGGCCCATATATATTATATTTTACATAAACATAGAATTATGTGAGTGAATGCTGTATGTTCAGTAGCTTAAAAGGAAGCTGCAGGAGTGTGTGTGTGATGTGTATTTGTGTTGGTGTGTATATATAAATGATCTTGCGACCTTGTTGGCCACCTTCGTCATTCTTTGGCACTAAGGGAATTTTTCCCCCTTTAACAAAAAAAATAAAAAAAAGTTTATATGTCCATGAACATTCATTTAAAGTGTTGTAGTTTTGTTGAGAGAGAGAGAGAGAAAGAAAGAAAAGTCTCTACACTACAAATTGTTCATGTTGACAAGGTTGCAAGTTAGCGAGTAGAAGCTCGTGTGCCTCGCTGATCTTCTCTTCCCGTTCTCTGTTGTTTTAGATAACCTATTCAGTCACTGTCTCCCAACCCTCCATGATAAAACGGTCGTGAGCTCCTGTGCTCCCAACACCGCAGGTGCTAGTGATCATAAGTTATACCTCTGTAAGTCAATGCTAGTTTTCTCAATAAAGCTTTTCATTATATCTTTTGGTCTTGCTAAAGAGTAGTTTGTAGCACATAATTGTTCTGATGAGCCTAAGATTATTACAGATATATTTATGATTAACTGTGTGTATTATTATATGATGACGAACAAAAAAAAGAATAAAAAAAAAAAAAAAAAGACAATTACCATGTTCCATACCTAGATGAGCCTTAGAGGTAGTTTTCCAGCAAACTCTTTGAATGACCATATTTCATTAGGGTACTTTCCTACGGGAACTATTTTTAGCTTTGGATATTTTCTTTGTTTTTTTTTATGTCAAATATATTTCATAAGTAGGGCATCAATATACAGTTATAAAAAAAATACAAAAAAAACATTTATATATAAAGACAACTTGGCAAGTATTATGATCAGTTGGCTAGTTTGTAATTGTGGTTGTATCTATACACAAGTTTCGAGGATGTAGAAGCCTGCTACAAGTTTTCATAAGCTTGCTGTGTTATCTTTAATGATTGTGGTGATTATTTCTTTGGGAGAAGCTTTTTGCTATAACAAAAAAAATCTTAAATAGAAGTTAAAGAAATAACTTGTGAATTTGTGGAGTATCCAAGCCCAAAATGAAGAATTTTAGTGAACACTGCTCTACTAAAACAAGGGTACCAAAAAGTGAAGAAAAGTGGTTATTGGTGAAGCTGTGGTGTGTCCGTGCTGGCCTGGTACTGACAACTTGGTATCTTCACTCAGATGCTGCGGCGGCAAGCTCACATCATCGAGGGATCTCGCTCGTTACTCTCTCCACTCAACATCCACGACCTTTAATTGACCACAATATTAGTTGTTTTTGTGTCATGAGGACAGTCAGTCAAAACAGGTATAATCTTGAAGAAAATATTGAGTTCTGCTGTGGTCAGTCTGATCTTATATATATCTTTTTTTCCCCCCGTTTATTTTTATTTTTATTTTATTTTTTTATTTATTTTTCCTCTGTGCTGTGACTGGTGCATGTGTCGAATATTGATGCAATATATCTTCACGTGGCGTCAAGGCTCCAGTCTAAAGTTTGCGTTTTGCAGGCGGCCGTGCCTTGGTTGGACCCTACGGCTAGAGAGAGACAACAGGTACTAGCGGGATGGAGGCCACGACATTATATAGATTTTGGTGCACGGGGCTAAAGGTGCACTAAAGGTGTCTAGGGTGTGCTTGATCATTTGTACCCCCCAGTGGTCCTGTTGATGATGAGCCCGACAGGTTAACTGCTCTTGGATTAAAATGCGTGTGATTGAGGACTGCTGTTTTGTGTTTGTGTGAGGCTGTAGTGATCACCCACTCTGCAGTTTCGCAAAGTGGTAGTGCTGTGTGCTGCTGGCCGTATGGAATACCTTATAGTCCAGACTTGTGTGAGAGGCAAGTGAAGTGTGATTGAAAGATTTTCATAACATGACCATCATCCAGAGCTTTCTACAAGGTCATCATGCATATTAAATCCATCTCAAGAGATGTTAATCCATTTTTCATAGCCAAGTTTTGATACTTGGTGGGAGAATGTAACGCTAGGTTTAGTATGTAATTTTGAGAACTAATGCGTGGCTGTTCTGTTCTCTTCTCCCCCCCATCCTTGCCCTTCTCCCACCACCAACCCTGGCTGGTGCTGCCGTTACACCGTCTCTTGTGCTCCCCTAGAATACGGAGGCAGTTAAAAATTCGGACTCAAAACCCAAGGAAAATGGTCACACATCCTCTAAAGACAAGTAAGTGGGGCAGACCTGTTGAATGATGCTGACTGAATCTCTTTATAGGGTTACTTGGTTTGGTACTGCATGGTTGAGAGTGCAATAATAGAAGTAATGAAACAAAAGAAGACATTTTCTTGTGGGAAGGGTTCTATTGATATATATAGAAGCACTGATATTCACCTCTCTTTTTGTGGAAGATGTTCAGTAAAGGATTGAATGTAACTGATTTCTGTCGCTGATTATTATTATCATGATATATTTCCATTTTCAGAAAGGAGAGAGAGAAGGAAAGAGACAAAGATAAAGATAAGGAGAAGGATAGAAGAGACCGAGACAAGGACAAAGGCAAAGACAGAGACAGGGACCGGGACAGGGACAGGGACAGAGACAGGGACAGAGACAAGGAGAGAGACAAAGACAAGGATAAGGACAAGGACAAGGATAAAGAAAAAGAGAAGGACAAAGATAAGGATAGAGACAGAAAAAGACGCTCCAGAAGCAAGTCCCGCGACAGGAGGAAGAAAACGCGCAGCAAATCCAAAGACAGAGACAGAAAGAAGTCGCGCTCACGCTCACGGGACAAAGATCGCAGGAAGAGGTCCCGGTCAAGATCAAAGGACCGAAAACGCAGGTCACGCTCCCGCCGCCGCAGCAGCAAGAGTCGCAGCAGGGACAGGCGCAAGAGCAAGAGCCGCAGCAGAGACCGCCGCAAGAGCAGGAGTCGCAGCAGAGACCGGCGGAGGAGAAGCCGCAGTAGAGACCGCAGGAGGAGCCGCAGCAGAGAGCGTAGACGTTCACGCTCCAGGAGTAAAACGCCAAAGCTGTAAGTGGGAGTGTTGTTTACCTGTGAGAAAAACAAATCTGTGATTTCTATAATTACAGCTGTTGTTTATATATTTAAGTGTTGTTTCATGCCCTGTTTCATAATTTTTCATTTACACATCATGAAACCCATCAGGAATTTAAGTATCCTATGAAATACTGGCTGTTTTGTACCATTGCAATTAGTGATTTGTTATATAACAAATAATGTACTTGCTGTCCTTGAACAGCAAGTACGATCATTTTTGTTATCAAAATTTTGTGGTTATTTTATAGTGCAATTTTAAAATTCTAAATGAAATTCAGGGAGCTTTTTGTCAATAAGAGAAAAGAATGCTGGTTGTGCAGCTGTTATGTATTATGTTTCTGTTCCATCTAAATGTTATCTTTTCACAGGGAGCTTTCTGTCGAGGAAAGAGATGCGCGCACTGTGTTCTGCATGCAACTGTCCTCAAGAATCCGTTCGAGGGACCTAGAGGACTTCTTCTCTGTTGTGGGCAAAGTGAATGATGTTCGCATCATAACAGATGCAAAAACCCGTAGATCAAAGGGTATTGCTTATGTTGAGTTTGTGGATGTAGAATCGGTGCCACTGGTAAGTGTACATGAAATCTTCACTCTAGTCGAATCATGTGTGAATGCATTCATTTTGTTCATACATAATACTACAGAATTTCAAGTGTCCTTGTGGCTTTATTCTAAAGCAGGTTTTGACATTTTCAGCCAGGACTAAGCTTGGTTGAGGAGTTTAAAATGGTGATAGTGTTAATTTGTTTAGAATTTTCATTTATGGGTTTTCAAAAGTCCCACTTAGTGTCAAGTTGTCTTCTTTTATCCATGACAGATACCCCAGTGTCAAGACTTCAGACGATGTGACTTTATTTCTCTTGTGTTGTACTTGGATTAATTGATGTTCTGACTAACTAGCTTTCATTGCTTTACCTGTTATTTTTTTTATGCTTAAAAATTTCATTTCTGAGACCTTTGTTAGCTCATATTATGAAAACATAGGTATCTATATTTCAATATGTCTGTGGAGTGGCTGCACTCTGGCATTTATATGATCATTAAAATGTTAATTCCTTTTTACACAGGCTCTTGGTTTGTCAGGTCAGAAGATCCCCTGGCGTTCCAATAGTATGCCAGCCAACACAGGCAGAGAAGAACCGTGCCGCCAACACGGCCGCAGTACAAGACCAGAAGGCGGCCACCGGCTGGTGAGACTGTACGCTCGGTTGGCTGCACTTCAACATCACGAGACATGCTTAGGGGTATTTTTTGAACCGTTCGGGAAAGTCAGTCACATCCAGTTGATAATGGACTCTGAGACTGGCAGATCAAGGAGCTATGGCTTTATCACAGTGAGTACTAGATCATTCTTGTGTAACTATGCTGATGATATTGACTCTGTAGAAAAGATAAAGCTTTCTTATATATTATAAATCAGTTTTGGAAGAATAAGAATACATATAATATTTTTTGTTGTTGTTTCCCCCATTAGTTCCACAACTCTGATGAGTGAGAAAGCCCTGGAGCAGCTGAACGGATTGAGAGCTCGCGGGCCATGAAGGTCAATCACGTAACGCGGAAGGTCCGAGACCCAGCAAGGGACGTCGCTCCTAGACTCCGATGAAATGGAGAGGGCAGGTATTGATTTAGGTAAGTTTGATTTGTAAGTCACTAGACCTTTTCAGTCAGATCATTGTATGCACCACCATTGTTAGGAAGTTTTATGTCTTTTCATTATTAACAGACTGAATAAAGGACTTTGGTTTTCACAGCGGAGTAAAGAATGATAGAATTATGATAATTAAAGGAAATTCACCGGATTTACTATTTCATAACTAATGAATTTTCCTTTGATTTTACATTGCAGGTGCAACAGGCCGATTGCAGTTGATGGCAAAGTTGGCTGAGGGTACAGGCTTGCAACTGCCAGCTGCTGCTGCTAACGCCTTACACATGCCAGCGCAGCCACAGCAGCAGCCAGCGCCACCTATTGCAACGCAGTGCTTCCTCCTGTCGAATATGTTTGATCCATCCACGTAAGTGTTCGATTTCTATATTTATATACGCAAGCTCATTAAGCGCACTAGCTCATTAGGCACTAGAGCTTTTGTATTTTACTGGTCTCTCTCCGTCAATGTGTAATATTTGTACTCTCGAGTAACTACTCTGTTCAGAGATTTTACTCTTCAATGTATTTGTTATATACTTTTTGTTATTTTTGTTATACTTTATTGGAAATCACTCTCCCTATCTCTTGCTCATTATTTAGATGATTTACACGTTTTTATCCATTTTCCAGAGAAACCAATCCTAACTGGGCAGATGAAATAAGAGACGACGTTTTAGAAGAGTGCAATAAGCATGGAGGGGTCTTACATGTGTTTGTGGACAGACAGTCAGCACAAGGCAATGTTTACGTCAAATGTCCTACCATTGCAACAGCTGCAGCATCTGTGAATGCACTCCATGGGAGATGGTTTGCAGGTAAGATGATAAATCCTCAGATTTTTTAAAGTACTCTTATTTTTTTACATGTAATATGGGTATGATTGTCACCAATACATATCCATTCTATTTGTATTTTCACAATGTGATACTCCTGGTCGGTGTTTTATTGCTATGCCATAAGTTTATTGGAGAAGCACAAAAAAACATGAATGAAAAGTGGCTTGTAATATAATATTTCCTAGATGGATATAAAAATAGATCTCTGGGATAAATTTGTGTAAATTTGTGTCAAGCAATTTTTGCTGCATAGTTTTCTAGATGTTAACTTTTTTATTAACCACTGTTTCTCTTTTTTCTTTTTCAGGCAAGATGATCACAGCAGCCTATGTACCTGTTATGAGCTACCACTCCCTCTTCCCTGAGGCAATGAATGCCACACAGCTTATATACCCTCGATGAGGTACCTGATCATTATGTGCCGACACAAAAGAATTTTTTTTTGTTAACTTTTTATTATTGTTTGTAACTGCTGATGACGGAAATGACAGAATGAGATGTCTGTACACAAAGTTTTCAGCTGGACAAGAAATATGTATTTATTTGCAATGCAAATTATGATACGTTGAGTTTCTCCTACACTTTTTTATTTAATATGTTTCTTTATTTCTTTTTTTTTTAGCACCCCTCTTCCTTTTTTAAGTATTCATTTTCTAAAGATTTTAGACATCTAGGTATCCGAATCCATTTTTTTGTTGACAAATATGGATGTGTGAAGTTTATTGACACAGTCACACATGTATGCAAGATACTGATGATGTGTCTCGGTGGCAAGGTTCAGAAGCGTGTGCAGATGGTTGTCTAGAGAGATGACCGGTTCTCACCTTTTGGGTCGGATAGGAAAGGAGACAAAATTTGAGTGACCTTCCTGTAAGAATTTTGTGATAGTGAATTACAGAATAGATTGTTGTTTTTCAAAATATGTTGGATGAGGTTTTTCTTCCTTGCAGCCAGTATTTTGTTTTAAGACTTAGGTATTCTATATAGATATATCAATTTGTAAAATTGATTAGTCTTTTCAGGTTCATTGTGATTTCTTTGATTTTGTAAAGATATTTGGCTCTGAAAACTGAAATGGTAACTCCATTACCCCCACCCAAGAACAGATCTTGGGACTCCTTTATCAAACCTTATGATCGCAGGGTAAACAGGAATAATCTTCATAGGAAATACCTTGAGGTGGTTATTAAGAATGTGAGACCTGTCTTTAGCATGCTATAAATATTACAGATCATTAGTCAGAATGTTGAAGGGTTGATTGTAAAATATTTTTTCAAGCAAAATATATCCTGTGGAATACTGGGAGACTTGATTGATTGATTGGGCTTATTACACATTTGGGTGTGAATGACGTGACTTTGTGAGGAGTGTATATATATGTATAAATGGGTACATGTGGATCCCTGCACTCCATTAATTTTGTGCTTGTATAAATAAACATTCATAACCAGTTTACGACTCTCCTTTTTACCTTTTTATGATTGGAAACTGGTATTGTGTTGGGAACTATCGTCATCATTAATGTTGTAATTTGACGAAAGGGTAATAAGTCCTCTTCAAGATGTTGGTGGCCCTAGTCATCCATCCCACGTCAGGAACCTTCATGATGCAGTAGGTTATGTAAGAAAATAAATATTCCATCCCTGTCTGTCCATTGTGCTCGGCTACATTTCCAAGTCAGACGTGTTGATCACCACATCTGAATTCAATCGGGTGATAAACTTACTTCATTCAGTGTCCTTTTTCTCTCTGCTTGTTGATCCTTGTAATACTTGCCTGTTGCTATCAAACTTTCCTAACCTTCTACCTTATAATCCGTTTCCTTTGTACACATGTTCTTGTAAATTCTGCTTTGATATTCGCAGTATTCTTAAATATATCAACTTCTAATTTGTTTATAGTCTTTTGGTGTTTATTGCGTCACACCCCAAAAACGGACCACGCATACTGCTTATGGGACTTTGAAATTACTTTTTTTCTAACCTGAAAGGTAAATGAACTTTACCTACATCAGAAGTTATGAGACCACACACACACACACACACACACACACACACACACACACACACACACACACACACACACACACACACACACACACACACACACACACACACACACACACACACACACACACACACACACACACATTATATATATTATATATATATATATATATATATATATATATATATATATATATATATATATATATATCAATATATATATGCAAATGTTCCCTTTGATCTATTCTAATTTTGCTGTCTATTTGCAATCTCCCGTTTTCTGCTCCGAAATAGTCATGCAATTAGTCGTTTTGCTGTTAATCTGCAAACTTTTCGACGAGGAAACATACCTTGTGCAGTCTTTCAATAAACCGTATAAAAAAGCATTTAAATTTTCAACAAGAAGCTGGAAATACCAGGATATGCTTTATATACACTTATTTTTTTCTATTAATGTAAATATCCTACGAGACCAATTTTCGTGCTGTTATGAGTTTATATTCATTTTAAATATAGTTTTCGTTTCATTTTTTTAAAAGGAAAATGAGAATATCACGGACCTGCAACGTTTGTCTAAATCCGTACAATTCTCATTTCTTGTCGAATATACATTTACAATATATGAAAATTGTTCGTTCATATATATATATATATGTGTGTGTGTGTGTGTGTGTGTGTGTGTGTGTGTGTGTGTGTGTGTGTGAGTATGTATATATATATATATATATATATATATATATATATGCATATATATATGCATATATATATGCATATATATATATATATATATGCATATATATATATAATATATATATATATATATATATATATATATATATATATATATATATATATATATGCATATATATATATATATATATATATATACATATATATATGTATATATATATATATATATATATATATATATATATATATATATGCATATATATATATATATATATATATATATATATATATATATATATATATATATATATGCATATATATATATATATATATATATATACATATATATATATATATATATATAT
>BOPN01002077.1:56999-109499 GCA_017312705.2 Penaeus japonicus | reverse complement strand
GGACAGTATAAATGGAAATTTTAGGTATAACTTATGGCATTGCTACATTAAAACAATATAGAATGCGCTATACAATGGAATACATTTATTTAGAGTATAATTTTGGAGTGGGAGAGTGAGCATTGTTGAGAGACCTCTTTAGATATTTGCTACAGGCCTATCTACCCTGTTGGTAAATTAGAACCTAGGTCAGGTCCTTTGACCAAGGTAGATTATCTGGTAAATTTTCCGAATAGTACTGTTCGGCTAGATAGACAAAGGTGGTATCAATTGATTCTTAATCCAGTTACTTAACCATAGCTAGTTTTGAATTTATCTCTAGTCAAGGGGGGGTGGGGTGGCTATGCTCCTCCTAGACCCATCAAGTATGGAGGGACCCTATGCTGGGTAAATTTGGATAAAGACGCAACCAACCCTCTAGGCACGACACGATATTTTTCTGGTAGTTTTCGTAGTTTTCGTTCTGTTTTGTACAGTTTCGCTACTCATTTCCATCGGAAATGATTTTAGTGATTTTAGCCTGCCCTTTTGGCTAGGGCAGGCTAAGATCACTCAGTGAAAGTGAACCTGCCACGCAGTGGCTTAACCCATTGGTCGCGGTTTTCAAATTAGTGTATAAAGGCTTATGGCGGTATTACCATATATGGCCCGGATGTCCATACGGTATTTATTTTACGTTCGGGCGGTGTGGGAGGCCGCGCTCGAGGCAGTTTGACATCGGTTTTCCCTTTCGTGTGAAAACTGGGGAAGCTTGAAAACAACTTTTTTTTCCAATATTGTAGACTCGTATACGAAGTCTTTAGAACACGTAAGCAGTTTGATAATGTAATAGAAAACGCTCAGGCGGTGTGGGAAGCCGCGCTTGAGGCAGTTTGACATCGGATGTTATGGATGTGGTCAATAAAAAAGAGAGTGAAACAAGTACATGTAATTTCATGTAAAAAATTATGTACAATATATACAACACTATACACTTCATGGTCAATAATGGAGCTTATTATGAAAGTCTTCAAAACATCCAAAGATGCAAAGCAGCACTCTGCAGACTCTGCACTCTGCTTTTGTCATTTTCCTCCTGCCATGTGTATAACACACATGGCACCTCTTATATCTTTTCCCTTCAGTCTCCACAATTGCATGTGCATTCCTCCCCTGTAGGCGGAGTGAGGTGTTCGTGCTGGCTGGCCTTCCTCTGCCACTGTACACGGGCGCCTGGGGTAGGTACTCAGACAAGAGGCCTCGTATTACCTCCTGTCTGAAAATCAATTGTTGGGCGATAGTCCCACCAGCCTGTTTGTATAAAAGGAATGAGTTTATCAATGCCATGTCAAACAGGTAGAAGAAGACCTTCTTATACCATTTTATGCTTCGTCTAACCGCAGGGTAAGAGGAAGCTAACTGGTCTCCCACGTCGACTCCCTTCATACCCTCATTGTAATCAATTACTGCCTGGGGTTTGATTACTTTCTCCCCTTTTCTATTTACCCTCTCGGTTTCAACCATGGCTGAGGTATGCATTGTTGACAATACGTAAAGCTGTTTTTTGTCAGCCCACTTTATACACAACATACCCGTTGACGTACTCCTCCTCTCCATGTCGTTTAGCCGCATTCTTTGTGGAAAATCTGTGGGCATGAACTTCCGGTTACCTCTTACAGTGCCACAAGCGTTGGTCTTACGCCCCTGTAACCAGTGGAATAGGGTTGGTGAGCTGTACCAATTGTCAACGTAAAGACTGTAGCCCTTATCCAACACTTCGGCCGACTCCATAAGGTTGGCTACGGCCTTATGTGACGCCGGAAGAACTCCCCTGTCCTGACCTGTGTAAAAATTGAAATTACAGGTGTATCCACAGGTAGGCCCTGAGGATACACACAGTTTGTAGATCTTCAGTCCGAACCGTGCCCTTTTTGTTGGATTATATGTTACAAAACTGAGCCTGCCTCTGAATTTCCACAAACTCTCGTCAACTGTTATTGTTTGCGGAGGGATATATGCTTCTTTGAAACTTTGCTTCAGAAGCTCGACGATGCGGCCGAGCTTCCACAGCCTATTGGTCTGATCTGCCCCGTCACTGCTAAAGTGGAGACAAGTGGATATCTGGTCATACCTGTCCCTTGGCATGTGTTTGTAAAAAAAAGGACTATCATGGAGTTCGTCCTTGGACCAGTGCTGGGCTTGGCGGGGCTTTGGCGAGATTCCCATCATTATTCTTAGTGAGACCCACACTGCGAGTTCTGGAACGGTGACGGGCGTCCACTTTCTTTCGTGCCCTCGCACAAAACCAGGATGGGACTCGGCGTACCTATAATGGATGGTAAACATTCAGTAGAATTTTATATGACAATGTATTCAGTGAATGTTGATTTTTACATAATTTTTGAAAGAAAAGGGATGGCAACTTACTTGTTGGTCTCTTCCACAATTATTTTCATCATTTCCTCGGTGAAAAAAACCTTTAGGAAACCAAGTGGGGAGTCCGATTGAGTAAGTGATTTACTCTTAGGCTCAGGCACAAGGCCAGGCCGAACTTTCTCGGAACATTCTCCCGCTTTCTCCATTTGAAACCGGGGGTCCCTGGAGAATTCCTAACCCTGAGCCTTTGAGCATACTCAGACAGAGGTTCATCTGAATCAATGCTGCTGTTATGCAGCGGAACATAGTCGAAGTCGTCGTCAGACGATTCGTCTGATGAATTCTGTTCCTCTGCCAAAGTTTCTCTTGAGAGAGGGACATAGTTCTCGAATTCGTCCTCTCCCTCCTCATCCGAGACATCGAAAAAGTTTGAAGTTCCTACAAGTAAGTAAATGGATGTAGTGGTCAATAAGAACTCAGTACGATATGTGGCGTGACAAAAAATTATTCCCTTGACTTACCTGGAATGGGTTCCATGGTTGAATGTGTCTACCGAATAGAGATCAGGGGTTCTTATACAGAATTCTAGCCAATCACCATTCAGCACAATATGTGGCATGACATTCCAACCAATCAAGTAATATGGGGTGACTTTGGAACAGGGAATGGGGTAAACGGATATGGCGCCAAAACATAGCGCGGTAAATTTGAGGAGAGGGGGGGAGGGAGGAAGGGGATAGGGAACGTGGTAGTCGGATATGACGTCAAAACAAAGCACGGTAAAATTGAGAAGAGAGGGAGGGAAGATGGAGAGAGAGAAAGGGGGAAGAGAGAGAAAGGGAGTGGGAGAAAGACAGAGAATGAGAGGGAGAGAGAGAAAAAGAGGGAGGGAGGGTAGAATGGAGAGAGAGTGAGAGAGAAGGGGGAAGGGGGGGGGGGGGGGGGGGGGGGGGGGGGGGGGGGGGGGGGGGGGGGGAGGGGGGGGGGGGGGGGGGGGGGGGGGGGGGGGGGGGGGGGGGGGGGGGGGGGGGAGGGAGAGAGAGAGGGAGGGAGAGAGGGAGGGAGGGAGGGAGGGAGGGAGAGAGGGAGAGAAAGAGAGAGGGAGGGAGGGGAGAGAGAGAGAGAGAGAGAGAGAGAGAGAGAGAGAGAGAGAGAGAGAGAGAGAGAGAGAGAGAGAGAGAGCGAGAGAGAGAGCGAGAGAGAGAGCGAGAGAGAGAGCGAGAGAGAGAGCGAGAGAGAGAGCGAGAGAGAGAGAGAGAGAGAGAGAGAGAGAGAGAGAGAGAGAGCGAGAGAGAGAGCGAGAGAGAGAGCGAGAGAGAGAGCGAGAGAGAGAGCGAGAGAGAGAGCGAGAGAGAGAGCGAGAGAGAGAGCGAGAGAGAGAGCGAGAGAGAGAGCGAGAGAGAGAGAGAGAGAGAGAGAGAGAGAGAGAGAAGGGGGAAGTGGAGGGGGGGAGGGAGGGAGGGTAGGAAGGAGAGAGTATGTATTTACACAGACACACACGCCTACATACTTGTACGAAGAGAGAGAGAGAGAGAAGGGGGAAGGGGGGGAGGGATAGAGGGTGAGGGAGGGAGGGAGGGTAGGAAGGAAAGAGAGAGATGATGTACACACACACACACACACTCACTCACACACTCACTCACTCACTCACTCACTCACTCACTCACTCACTCACACACACACACACACACACACACACACACACACACACACACACACACACACACACACACACACACACACACACACATACACACACTCACTCACTCACTCACTCATACACACACACACACGCACACGTATATAATAACACATATGTATACAAAAATCAAGGTAATAAGGTTCTATGTCACTTAGTACTTGCGGTGACATTCGGAAGGTCACCTAAGGTAAACCGGAAACGAGTTCGTAAATGACGATTCATGAAAAAATATACGGTAGTAGAGCGTTCCCTCGTCCCCTCGTTATCCCTAACCACCGCAGGACATCGTGCCATCCGCGCTGGGGCCAGTGCGTATCTTGTTCTGATATCATGCCATCCGCGTTTACGCCAATGCCAAACTTGACATCATATCATGCCATCCGCGACCAATGGGTTAATAAGGGGGGATCCAGAGGGGGACAAAGCCCCAAAAATCTGTCAGTTCCAAGGTCAGTGGATGACATCCGTCTTGAAAAGTTACCGACCACGCAGTAGCCTTTAAAGTGGGTGGTACTGGCTGAAGCATGTCGCACACAGTGCTACGTCACAAAGCCGACATATATACCGTGACATAGAGCGTTTCTGTTTCACTTGACGGCAGTGTCTACAACGCCAGTACTTGCCATCGTCGTTCATTTCAAGGCGATGATTCGTTGGATGTACACGGGACTGGGAAGCTGATGGGAGAGATCTCGCAGGTGTTTCTTGGTGAGGCGTGATGCTCCTTCGCCTTCTCATCCCCGTAGGCCTTTCTAATAACTCGGCTATGAGCTGCAGGCGGAACTCCAGCTGAGTCATTTTACCTCCAAGCCATCTATGTACTGCGTGGGCGTTGATGATCGTCATATCCAGCAGGTTGTAAAACAACTTTACATACCATTTATTTGTTTTCCTCGCTGCTGGATATGACTGGGCGAACTGATCGCTTATGTCCACGCCTTTCATCCCATTGTTGTAGTCGACGACGCACTCGGGTTTTCTTGTCACCTCCCCTCTTCTGTTGGGTGGGAGGTCGACTATCTCATTTCCCCTGTGCATGGTTGATAAGATGTTCACTTGTTTTTTATTATACCATGACATGGCCATCATTCCAGCTCGGGATGTCCTGACGTCTGTGTCCCCTTTTTTCTTCACTGTGAGGTCTTTTGGCATATACTTACGGTTGAGCCTAACCGTACCGACAGCATTAGTTTTCCTCGATTGCAAGTAATGAAACAGCGTTGGAGAAGAGTACCAGTTATCGAGGTATAACTGGTACCCCTTCTCAAAGAGCTCTGCTCCATGCATCAGGTCGACTACTGCTTTCATGCTTGCGGGGACGTCGCTTCTGTCTTGTCCCATGTATACCTTGAACGCCGAAGTGTAGCCAGCTGCCCTCCCGTCACTCGAACAAAGTTTGTACACCTTCATCCCAAACCTTGCTCTCTTCGACGGGTTGTACTGAACGGCGTGGTGACGTCCTCGGTATGCCCACAGCGACTCGTCAACAGCAATACTCTTTTCAGGAGTGAAGACCTCCTTGAACTTCGTCTGCAGATTATCTATTACAGGCCTAAGCTTCCAGAGCCTATCCTCTGTTGCTGCAGGATCTTCATTGTTGCTGAAGTGGATGTTCGCCGTCAGCAGGTCGTATCGATCCCTTGTCATCGTTTGCCGGAAGACGTTGCTATGGACAAGGGGATTCTCCGACCAATAAAAGCGGTATGTTGGTCGAGGCTGTATCCCCATCAGAAGTCGCAAGCCGATGTACTTCTGTAGCTCCTCTACAGACGTGTTTTCCCATTGCTTCATATGGGATGAATGTGTTGGCGGGTGCTGTTCAGCATACAAATTACTTTGGAACACCAAAGTCTGCCACAGGTCAGGAGGGAAAAAGCAGTCTAGGATTTCCTTCGGCGTTGAGTCCTCCTCAAGGCCGAGTCCATCCTGAAGGCCGGGCGTACCGCAGAATCCATGGCGACGCGGTACGTTCATCTCCTTGAACCAGCCTTTCCACCCTTCCGATCCAGGGGCGTTGCGGGCGGCGTGGCGGCGGGCGACCTCCGACAAAGGCTCGTCGGAGTCGATAGACGTATCGTGGGCCGAAACGTAGTCGAGGGCGACTTCGTCGAGGTCCAGGTCCAGGTCCAGGTCCGTGTCTTCTCCAACGTCCCCGTCGTCGAAGTAGTCGGGATCATCAACGTCGTCCTCGTCCTCCCAGTCGGAATCTCCGACCAAGGGAACAGAAGGTGCAGGATCGACGACGGGTTCGTAGGAGGTCGAAGGTTGAGGCTCACCCACGTCTGTGAAGGAGACGAATCCCTCACGGGCGTGGGCTCCCCTCGAGGCAGTCCGTGGTAATAAATCGCTTCTGCGGCCAGATGGTTGGCCGGCAGAATAGCGAGAAGCTCGGGCGCGTGTAGCGGCAAGAATGCGTGGCATGTTGTAAGAACAGAGGTCAGGCTATGAGTGATTTTAGTCAAAAGCTAATGTCATAGGTAACCTCGTCACCGTCATTTTTTTAGCCGGCCTCGTTTCCGGAAGAATGCTAGTTATGGGGGAGGAGCAATGAGGGGTCCCCCGAGAACGAATCTCCGTCACCTTCGTAGATGACTTCGTTTGTGAAGATGGCAAAAATGACTTGGTAACATTGTTCATGTATACGTCTTGCATTTGTTTATAATTATCTTTATAAGGCAATATAGTCTCATTATATTGGATTCTCCAAAACAGGAAAAAAGAAAAAAAGTAAAACGTAACTGAAACGTGAAGACGAAAGCCATAGACTTTTGTACCAAAATTACGAACAATTGTAAAACGCGAAAGAATGATTATAGGTATTGCTGAGAATGATTTGCATAATTACGTAAGTTTATAGATCAACTCGTCAACACCGCCTTTCTAGCTGACCTCATTTGTATTATATCATCAGGCCTCGTTTCCAGAAGAAGGTGGGGGGGTGGGGTGGGGGGATGTGGATGGGGGGACAGAGGGAAGTGGGAGGGGGAATGGGGGGAGGCGGAACACAGACCAAGCACTGTCAGTGTCGTATCTGACTTCATTAGTGAAGGAGGGGAGAGTCCCGAAAAAATACAAATCGAAACTCGAGATCGTCACCTTGCATAACGCCCGGAATCTGAGGAAGAAAAAGGTGCCGTCACCTTACATGACGACCGGAGTTTTGGCCAGGAAGGTGCTACCCGGAATATTTGGGTTAAAGAGGGAAGTTGAAGTGAATTTCTTAACTTTGTTTTTATTAGAGATAATCTAGAAAATGTGTGTTCTGCGGCAGCATTAGACGTTGGGAGTGACAAGACTTGTAACGCAAATTGTGGCAATACTGTGAATTTTGAATTCAGTTCTTGATTGAGCTCTTTCGCAACTTTCTTATGAAATTCCATTGCTTCATATTTACTTATATCATTATCAAATTTGTGCCATGGCAAGCATCGCCACTTATCGGCCAATGTACTAATGTTGCCTTCAAATACTCTAGGTAATAACTGTACGAGTTCATCTAATGACGGCATTGCAACTCGTAGATTGCAATCTAAGGCACTGGGAGGGTTCAGGGCAGCTGTCAGTTTTCCATAACTTGTCATTTAGATGAAATAGTTTTGTTATTTCCAAAGAAAGAGTTATTAAAAATTTCCTGCACTGTTCTTTTATGTTTAAGATTACATATAGCTTAGAATTCAGTGCTAGAGACTGAAATTCCCCATAAACCGCAGACCCCAACCAAACCTGGCATGTTGGCACGTGAAACTGCTCGTCCCTTGGATCTATATTTTCTAGTGGCACTCTCTTTACCATCTCAGGTTTGCAGAACATTAGTAGAATTTCCGTGGTCAGTTCCGTGGTCGGTGGTGGACGTTCTTTCTTTGAAAGTTACCGGCCCTGAGGATGTTGGTGTATGTTGCCTTCAAGAAGTCAGAACTAGTGCTCGCTATGCAAAAATTGCGGGATACACTTATTATGACAAACCTAATATGGCTAATCCCTCTACAAGAAGGCTTGGCATATATATTAAGAACTCCATACCATCCAAAGTGATCGATGACAAACGTGACACTTGCTGAAATTCTTTCTTGATGGCAAAACTATCATTTTTGATAATGTTTATAATCCGCATGATAGTGAAGAAGTACCTAAACCTCCTGACAATATGATACATAATGATGCTTTGTTATTTTGTGCAGATTTTAATGTTCACCATATATTAATTTTACTATAGACATTGGTTTGTCTTTGACATGGTCAGTGATATAAAAGTTTTTTTTTTACCTACCAGATAAAACATGTATATATGTTAACCAGTATAACGCAGCCGCTCAGGTATGTAAGATTTGAGCTTGACTAAGCCCTTTACGCAATAGAAGCTTAGCTAATTTGGATAGATGCTTGACATCTTACCCTGGCTTTTTGCAGGGCATGTAAACTGTTCTGCAAATAAACTATATCAAATCAAATCAAATCAACAGTGCGAAGACTTAATCAGAAATATATTTTCTTTCTTTTCTCAAAGTGCCAAGAGGAAGAATCAGTTTAAAGATTTTCAAAAACTTTGCAATCTTAAACCCCATAAGATGCTGCACGTATCTCAGACTAGGTGGTTTTCATTTCTCCAGGCTGTAGCAAGAGTACTTGAACAGTGGGAAGCACTACTTCTCTATTTTAAGTCAAAAGAAGCAGAGGAATTAAGACTTTTCTCAACCTATGACATTTATTGTAAATTGCAGGATAAATCAATGTTACTTAAAATTCCTCAATTTCATCTTATCAAAATGCAATAATGTCAACCTATTATTTCAGAGACAAACCCCACTATTTATTTGGTATATAAGGAAATAAGGGATAAATATCAACAAATTCTACTAATGTTCTGCAAACCTGAGATGGTAAAGAGAGTGCCACTAGAAAATATAGATCCAAGGGACGAGCAGTTTCACGTGCCAACATGCCAGGTTTGGTTGGGGTCTGCGGTTTATGGGGAATTTCAGTCTCTAGCACTGAATTCTAAGCTATATGTAATCTTAAACATAAAAGAACAGTGCAGGAAATTTTTAATAACTCTTTCTTTGGAAATAACAAAACGATTTCATCTGAATGACAAGTTATGGAAAACTGACAGCTGCCCTGAACCCTCCCAGTGCCTTAGATTGCAATCTACGAGTTGCAATGCCGTCATTAGATGAACTCGTACAGTTATTACCTAGAGTATTTGAAGGCAACATTAGTACATTGGCCGATAAGTGGCGATGCTGGCCATGGCACAACTTTGATAATGATATAAGTAAATATGAAGCAATGGAATTTCATAAGAAAGTTGCGAAAGAGCTCAATCAAGAACTGAATTCAAAATTCACAGTATTGCCACAATTTGCGTTACAAGTCTTGTCACTCCCAACGTCTAATGCTGCCGCAGAACACACATTTTCTAGATTATCTCTAATAAAAACAAAGGTAAGAAATTCACTTCAACTTCCCTCTTTAACCCAAATATTCCGGGTAGCACCTTCCTGGCCAAAACTCCGGTCGTCATGTAAGGTGACGCCCCCCCCTGGACCCCCCCTTATTTAACCACTACGTGGCAAGTTCACTTTCAATGACCGATTTTAGCCTGCCCTAGCCAAGGGCACTTCGTAGCATCTGACTTTTATCTTCGAATGTTACCACTTCTTACCTTAATTGGAGGCGTGTGAGGGGCCGGGTTGTAATTCACAGTTTTTGCACTCCATTTCCATTGGCAGAGCACCGTGGTCACGTAATCATTTCAGTGATGCAGCGTTATCTTTATAAAAAACCATGATGAATTCCCACGGAGTGTACCTACGTCTTGCACGCAATGTAGCCATCTCGAAACTGATTTTGAAATTGAAGCAAGGACCCAGACTCTATGTTCAATTGTCTGTGATTGGTCGATCATTTGGTCGGTTAGACCTATTGTTTCCCCATTGGTGCTATTAATATCACGTGACAGTATTGCCTTCTATCGACACTTTTTTGTATTTCCGCGGGGGAGGTTGGCGCATGCGCAGAGCCGATATTTTTCAGTCAGATGTTTGTTAAGACGGTGGAATCATCTCTCCCGTTAATCGTTTTTAATTATTTTCAAAATAATATATCTCGGTTATTTTTCGTTTCCAGAAGAAAAGAGCTTTTATGGGTTACGTCATAATTAAAGCTACGTCATGCCCAAAGGTTTGTTTTTTCGCTACGTGTGGTTGCGTCTTTATCCAACAATACCAAAATTAATATATGGTGAACATTAAAATCTCCACAAAATAACAAAGCATCATTATATATCATATTGTCAGGAGGTTTAGGTACCTCTTCACTATCATGCGGATTATAAACATTAACAAAAATGATAGTCGCAAGGGCAAGCACGCGCTCCGTGTCCCCACTTGGAGCAGTTTGAGCAAAACGGGGTGAAGGATTTGAAGACGGCGCACCTAAAGGGTGCCATACCTTCAACCAGTTTGATTGACTTGGGGATTACCTCCCCCTCGTATGTAATGACAACACGCTGGGTCAGCTTCCCATTTATTTTTAAACGCCTTGCATTTAAAAATTTTCCATCGTATGTCATATCATCGGTCTCTATTTCCTTTGGGACATCGAACACGATGAGGTTGGTGCATTGTCCTTTCCCGTAGACTTTTGCTTTCTCAAGGACTTCTCCCATTGCTCCGACTGTTGTTATCTGTGCAAGAATTTTTTCGTTCTTGCAGCGAACGTATATATGGTTTCGTCCAATTCTTAGTTCTAATGAATCCTTGATTTTATTGTAAGGATCCACTTAGAGAGCCTGGCATATCTAGCGATATTTATCTCCTGGAGTCCAGAGTTTGCTGTCTTTCTTAAAATGGACTCAGAGGTGCCTGGGGGTAGTAATTTTCACAGAAGCGTGAGGTGCAGGTAGCTTCCTCTTTGCTGTTATCCTCATTCTTTCTTCATGCTTGTTGGCAATAGCACCACCACCTATGTCTATTTCACAGAGGGCGTCATATCTGCCCTCAGTCTCCATTCCTTGAACAGAGGTGAACATTGTTCTAGAAGGGGGGCGGGGTCGCCAGAGAGCCCGACCTGAGCGGCTTATCTAAACAAACACGGTCACCGGGTACTCCGCACAGCCTCGCCTCTGTGGGCATATGGAGGATTTTCACTGATTTAGCTTCCAATTATGTATTGTTTGTTACTAATAAACCACAAATGATATGAAAATCATATCACGCACTATGGCGTAATTCAGGTGCCAGGTTTGTGAAGACCTGCTTATCCAGGTGACACAGATCCTTGAAAATAGGACCCGAGTCTTGAGAGAGGTCAGAATACATGTCCTCTCACGTCGATGACACGACGTAGACTGCTTCGCACTGTCTTGGAAGGCAGTTTGCTGCCTCTGATGGACACAGGTGGAGAGAGTGACATATGCATTTAAATATTGTTATACCTGGAGTGGATGCCCTCAGTCTGCTGCAGAGTGAGTTTTGCTCGCCTTTAAGCCAATGCCGACGGGTCTTGACGCCATGTACTGTGACACGTCACTTGCATCCGACTGGGTGGAATATGAGCCTTACTCGCCGCGGTTTTGATTGCGCGTGTCAATTGTTTGCATTTTCCGTAATGCGTGATTTGAATGAAAGACGATATTGAGTTGACTTTGTGAGGTGCAATACAAGCTTTATCGATGTTATAATGCTTCTAAATCTGAGTCCAGAGTTCATACTCTTTACTTATGTATAATCTTGTACTATGCGAATATCATTACCACAATATCATGAGCTAAAGTCAGACTTATATGCAAAATAGATGAAAGCTTTTTCTTTGATAATTACAACTTCTACCCATGTTGTAAGGTCATAATCTTTCTGTAGTATACGCTTTTACTCAAAAACATTGTTGCCATGGTATCAGGAGGGGAAATGATATATATATATGTACAAGAAAAATAAATTTATGTAAAAAAAAAAATGAATACAAAACATAAACATAAAAATAAAACACATATATGAAAAAAGACGAACTTAAAAAAAAAAAATATATATACAGGAAAAGAAGGGGAGAGGTTCAGTTAGAGAGAGAGTCAGGCTGCAGAGTGCCAGGCCTCAAAGCAACCATAGGTGCACAGACCGACAAGACAATCTGAACACCTGCTGCGGGTAGCCTTCCGTACTCCTCTGGCGGAGCACCAGCGGCAGCGAAGATGCTTGCCGTCTGGAATGGACTGAATAAAGTGCCCTCGCTGCTGAAGTCGGGATCGGACCTCATGTGTAGGACGTGTGGCCCCTGTACTTCTCGATTGAACACTCCTCGTGTCACCGATCATTTGCATCGCCAACTCCATGCGGAACTCCTGTGGCATCAAAGGTCAAAGAGGAAGATCATCTTATACCACACCCTCGACTTACGAGGGGTGGAATATGAGGCGTAGAATTGATCCCCATTATGGACGGTGGAGAGCATCGTAACAATGTTACGGTCCTTCCACTGTAGAGCTAGCAACCCTGTGTTGCTGCTCCTATAGTCCACGTCGCCCCTCCTATTCACAGTGAGGTCACGGGGCATCCACTTACGGGTCACCCTCACTGTCCCCACTGCATTCATCCGTCGGGACTGGAGTATGTGGAAGAGAGATGGGGAAGTGTACCAATTGTCTACAAAGTCAGTGTATCCTTTCCCCATGCTACCACTCATCTCCAACAAGTCCAGGACTGCCTTCGTGGAGGCCGGCACAGTGCTCTTATCCTGGCCTGTATAGATCCGGAAACACGAAGTGTATCCGCTGGACAGGCCAGTACTGGCCGACAATTTGTAAACCTTCAACCCAAACCTGGCCCGCTTGTTTTTGTTGAAGGTAACAAACCTCAGTCTCCCGTGGAACTTCCACAAAGACTCGTCAATGTCGATGTCTTTCTCGGGGACCAAGGTCTCAACAAAGGCAGTGTTTAGGGCGTCAATAATCGGTCTGAGCTTCCACAAAAGGTCCTCGGGAACCTCTTCCCCATCCTCCAGATGCGCGAAATGGAGGTGGGTAGTGAGGTGGTCAAACCGATCCTGGGACGTCGTCCGTGGAAAAAGCTCGACACAAACGGTTGGATGGTGGGACCAGAAATCCCGGTAGCACGAAATCTTGTGGAACCCCATGGTCATCCTCCAACCAAAGCACACCATCAGTTCCTCCTTGGACATGGGAGTCCACTTCCTCATGTGAGGGGAGACAGGAGGAGAGATCCCTGCATACCTAGAAGCAGACAAAAAGCAAACGTCAGTAACACAATTCCAAATTTGATAAACAGGTTATATACACTCAAACTGTAATAATATAGGAGACAATAACAGTGAACAATTACAAACTCACCTATTGGTCTCGTGGATGATGTGTTGAAGGAGATCGTCCGTGAAAAAAACACTGGAAGATCTCAAGGGGGCTGCTGGTTTCATCCAGGTCTGCCTTGACCCCAGGAGAACCATCAAACCCGAACCTTTTCGTGACATTATCCTTATTTCGCCAAACGAAATTAGGAGTCCCAGGTTCATTCCTTTGGTGGCGAAGGTGGACAAAGGCTCGTCACTGTCAAGGGTTGTAATTTAAAGTCATAAAATCACCTTATTTCCATTATATCTTGCCTTAAAACACTCCTTTATATCATTCTCCATCAACTGGAATATTTTCAGATATGTGACACAAGTGTGACGCCTGTCATTGACGATTTGCTGGTGAGTCTGACCTACAGACTCAGGACGTATGTCCTGAGTCTGTAAGAGCCCCAATTGCCAAGATCCAAGGACGCAACTGGAGCTCCCTCCAAAGTGACCAGGACTTGCCTGGTTGGGTGCTTCCCTTTTGAAAGTCGAGAAGCTCCCACCACCTTGGAATGAACAGTGATGACCTCGAGGTCATACATCAGAGGAAAGCCAAGAAGCACCATCTTGGACTTCCTCTCTTCGGGAGTCAGAGCCGACAGGCTCACCTTCCGCCCATCCAGGAGCTTGTCAGTCTTCTGGAGGCATTTCGGAGTCTGACAACTCCTTGGTGAGTTCCACACTGAGTGTGATTTCCTCACTTGACTCGTCACTGTCGTCAGGACAGGTCGAGTTGGAAGGGCTGGGTCTCCTGGGAGGTGGAGTATTCCTGGTCGCCTTGGCCTTCTTTTTGGGTGGCCGTGGCTTCCTCACCCTTTGGGGTTTGGGCGCAGGCTCTGCCAGTGTGGTCTTGGCTGCAGGTTTGTCGGGGAGACAGGGCTCGCCCTGAGTTGGAGGGGGAGTTGTGGCCTTGGGCCTCATGTCCTTTTCCTTCAGGGCATTGACGGTCTGAGTCATTGCCGTCATGGCTATCTCGACTGCCTTCTCCGTCTCCTCGCTGGTCCTTCCCAATGCCGTCGCAACTGCTGTGACAACTGTCTTCAGCAGGAGCGTCAAGTCCTTCTCTGTGAACAAAGTCGGACTCTCCGCTCTTGGAGAAGCCTTTGAGGTGTTCCCAGACCCCTTCCGGGTCTGTTTCCGACTTGGAACATCCACCAGCACCGGGAACTCTTTTGTGTTGGAGGCGTCCGGTGCTGGTTTCGCTTTGGGCGGTGCTTCCTTCCTCTTAGGAGGGGGGGGGGAGCCCTTACCCCTTTGTTCTGCCCCCAGACATACGTGCCTAGAGGGCGGAACAAAGTCTGGTCGCTTTTGCAACGTATCTCTGTCGCCAAAGAGCCTCTTTCCCTTTCTGACAGAACATCCGAGGCTCCAGGCGTGGTGTTTTTTATGGCAGTTTGGGCACTTGGCAGTGATGTCTCGCTTGCCATCTTTGTGTGCTTTGAGACACACCTATGTTCTGTGTGCCTGACTACAGACACCACATTTCGTTTTGCAGAGCAAGCCTTGTGGTGTCCGTAGCCTCTCTGGCCTGAAGCATCGGAGCGGGTCTGGGACGATGTCCTGAGTCTGTAAGTGAGCCCCAATTGCCAAGATCCAAGGACGTTAACTGAGCTCCCTCCAAAGTGACCAGGACTTGTCTGGTTGGGTGCTTCCCTTTCAAAAGTCGAGAAGCGCCCACCACCTTGGAATGTGCGGTGATGACCTCGAGGTCATACATCAGAGGAAAGCCAAGAAGCACCATCTGGACCTCTCTTCGGGAGTCAGAGCCGACAGGCTCACCTTCCGCCCATCCAGGAGCTTGTCAGTCTTCTGGAGGAAGGTGAGGGTGGCTTGGTCCTTTGGAACGATTATCATGCCATTGTCTCTGGCAATTCTAATCGTCAGACGGCACTGTCTCTGGGTTTCCAGAGCCCGTACCATCTGGTAGGCATTGTCGAATCCTTCCGGTTTAGGAGGAACCCTAAACTGGGGGAACCGACTTGGGGCTGCAGACTCGCCCTCTGAGTCCGAAGCCGTCCGAGGTCGTTTGCCTCTTCTCCGAACCGACGCTGGAGTTTTGCCAGTGGGGCCAGTAGGGTTGGAGGGTCCTGTCTGGCTTCCATTTTTTGTTTGACTTCGTCTGGACCGACGCCAGAGATTTGTCAGAGCCTGGGGTTGGTTTGGAGGGTCCAGCCCGAGGTACTTGGGTGGGTTTTTCCTGGACCGACGCCAGATCCCTGCCCATCTTTTCCCTTTTGTCATCAAAGCCCTCGAAGGGGTCTAAGGTGACAGCCTTTGTCATCTTCATGCAAGGTTCGTCAACAGGGATGTCAGTCATGGGTTTACGAGTTATGGATGCCATGTAATAAGCGGTCTGCTTCATCCGCCCCACGCCCCCACCCACCACGGAGTCCAACAAGGGGAAGCTTTGTATGAGTCCATGCCTGGGAGCCACAGGGGGGTGGTGGGAGGATATACGCAACCCCGGCCTCGCGTTAATGGCACTCTCAAGACCATGCGATTGCCTGCAAGGCAGGAGCTACTTGACCCTAGCCTAGCTCACAAGAGAGACCAGCCGATTTACCTAACCGAGTCAAGATCAGGCCACCCGTCTTGCTGGAATAGAGGACCAAAGAGGCGTAAAAGATAGCCGCAGGGCGATTTCACACGGCACGCCAACCTCCAGGACTCCCGTCTGAAGCGCACAGGGGCACCACGCATCGGCAAACACGCGGGTAGGGTGTAGGCCCCCTTTGGGGGGAGACCCAGGTGTGTGGGGTGCGGACCCCACCTACTAGATCAGCACCTAGGAACACTTAGTCATCCCTCCTCAGAGAACCCGCCGCTAGAAGGTCACCTCAACGGGACAGAGAGACTGGCCAAATCCAGAGCGGGCTTGTCCAAGGAAAGAGTTCAAGCCCCCGCGTCATGATAAGGTGGTTCCTTGGCGGGGCAGGCTATGGAAATGACTGAAGCCTTGTAGGTGCGAAAGGCTTGTACCATGTCGGGGAAGGATGTGAACAGGAATGAGAGATTTCTTTTAACCGTGAGGTCCATGATGACTTGTAAAACACTGTTTGTAATAAAGGTGTGTGTTTGTTTGTGGTTTGTGCCGTAGATATTTGAGTTGTATTAACCCATTCCCGCCGGGCCGTTTCGTCTTTTATGGCTTCAATGCCGGGGCTCTCGAACGCATAGGCCTAAATCAATTATATAATCGACGGCGTATGACGGTACCCGCGCTATCATATTACATAATCGCCGTCTGTGGCCGGCAGCCGGCAGTATTGGATTAATGGTGTGGTGTTGATCTAGCCACTTGTCACCAATCTACTAGAGTTGCGTGAAGTGTAGATATAGAAGTTGCAGCTTACAGTTGGTGGTGAGTTAAAGTTGTGGCAGAGTTGATGCTTTATTTCTACGGGAACTTGGTAGCGTGGGGTACAGGTGATAGGTGTGGCAGAGGCACCCAGAGTGGAGTGGGGCAACGTGCCATGCCTGCGAGGCGAGCGGTCAGAGTCTGCAGGAGGCTGGGTGTTTTCTCTCCAGAGAGGTGGTCTCCAGAATGATGCTAGACTTGACTAACATTGGAAGAACATAGTTGAAGTACATAGCAACTCAAAAAATAGTTCAAATTACATTCACAGTAAAAACGGTTTCAAGAGGGGACAGGCTGTTTGCCAGAGGCAACCTTTATTTATGGCCTGAGGAACAAGGGGAAAGGGCAAAATACATGATAGACAAGTGATCATAAATATCCTTATTTGCTTAGTGGGTCAATGAGGGGAAACAGAAACGTAAACTGCAGAATGCACTTGTGCTAAGGCGGTTACAGCTAGGTAATTGGTATTTTTTCATTCTACCAATGTCATTGTGTATTCTAGAAGATTTTGTGAACTTCTTGGAATATGAGGGGAATAAAAAAAAGGAATGAAACATATGCATGTATTTGCATGTAAAGAAACATGTACATCTGTAGACTGCCACCTCAATATTTGATCTTATTATGGTAAACCCCAACACCCGAAACCAGAGAGAGGTTCTTTACAAATAAGGTACTGGACCATGGTCATCTTTCGCTTGCCATGTGTAGCAGCGCTTGTACTTTTTTCCTTCTATTTCTCGGATCACATGAGGATTTCTCCCTTGAAGGCGGAGAGTTGCATTAGTAGCTGCTGGATGTTCTCGGCCGCTGCACTGTGGTGCTTCAGGGAGATATACATGCAGGAGTCCTCTTGCCATCACCTGCCTGAATATCAACTGCTGTTTGATGTCCCCACCTACTTCCTTGAATCGGAGGAAAGCGTTCACCTTGCCCATGTCAAAAAGCTACATAAAGACCTTGTACCATTTTCAGGCAAAGTCTGACAGCTGGATACGACGATGCCTGTTGGTCCCCAATGCCCTTCATTCCTTCGTTGTAATCTATTATTGCCAATGGTTTTATGACCTTTTCTCCTACCTTGTTTACTCGGTCAGTTTCCACCGTTTGAGAAGTGTCCATAGTGGACAAAATATGGATGGGTGATTGTGAGGCATTGAGGTTTACCCTCATGCTGGGTGCCGCCATAAAGCTGAACCTCTGGGGCACATTCTATTTCCTGTGCCACCTGAACCCAGGAGTTCCTGGTGAATTTCGTAAAAGAATGCGGTTAGCATACTCTGATAATTGCTCA
This sequence comes from Penaeus japonicus, assembly GCA_017312705.2. Lineage (NCBI taxonomy): Eukaryota > Metazoa > Arthropoda > Malacostraca > Decapoda > Penaeidae > Penaeus > Penaeus japonicus. The sequence goes on along the minus strand of BOPN01002077.1, from coordinate 91,439 downwards.
TCAGAGTCGATGTTTCTTTTGAGCAGCTGCACGTACCTGGCGAGTTTCATGAAATAACATGGTTTGCATACCCCGATAACGGCTCATTGGAGTTGATACTATTGATATGAACAGCAACATAGTCAAAATCGTCATCAGTGGATGGAATAGGTGGTGAAACCGGGTCCTCCGTTCGACTTTGGATGGATGGAGTCCATGGTGTGTAATGGTCTACCGAATTGAGGTCTGGGTTTTTATTCAGAATTCTAGCCAATGAGCACTCAGTAGGATATGTGGCTTGACATTCCAACCAATCAGTTAATAGGGTGTGACTTTGTAACAAAGAACGTGGTAATTGGATACGACATCAAAACACGGCCCAGTAAATTTGAGGGGAGAGGATGAGAGAGTTTCATATTGTGGGGTCATATCATTGATAATTGATAGTTTTTCAGAAGTATTAATCAAAAAGCATTTACATTTTCAATATTACTGATGGTGATGGGTTAGGGAAAGTATTATTACCCATATCTATTGCATCCAAAGCACAAGCAATGACTTCTGCAAATAGAATTTTTCACTTATTCTTGTCAGGAATCCACTCTTTGCTCTTTAGTAGATGTGACTAAAGAGGACGTGTATCTTTTTTCAGGGGCAGCACCATTGGGTGCAAGATCCTGCTACGCTGTCACCAGGCCCAATCTTGCCGTCAACGAGAACACAAAGGTGATCTGCCAGGGCTTCACGGGCAAGCAGGGTACCTTCCACTCCCGACAGGCCATCGAGTATGGAACGCTCATGGTGGGAGGCGTCTCTCCCGGCAAGGGAGGTTTGAAGCACCTGAACCTCCCCGTCTTCAACAGCGTCTCCGAAGCAAAGAGTGCTACAGGTATGCTTTTTTTCCCGGATTGTGGATCATGCATTTTCTCTCTTTTGCATCTGTTTGATATAACTCTATATCTTTAGTATTTTATTTTTCTTATTTTCTTTGCCCATTGTTATACAATTTTTAAAGAATTTCTGTTTGTCTCATATTTTGTTGCTTCCATATTATTATCTGTATTCTTTGTTCTCTATCTGCTTCATGTCTTACCATAAATATTTTTTTATTTAATTTGAATGATACTTTTTGAATGTCCTTAATGACCTTCATTTCTCTTTCCACATTTACATTTGCATTTTGCAGAAAAGTATAAAAATGCTCTTACGATTCATGAATGAGTCAACGAATGAAACATGTGTGATAACATTCAGGTTCCATCTATCCAAGTTCACTTGATGATAGACTAACATAGATATCAGCAAATTGTACAACCCTCGACGTAGTTCTGAGAGTCGTGAGAGGGCGCTGAGAACGCAGTATTTCAAAGAGAGATTCACCTCCGCAGGTGCCGATGCCACGGTGATCTACGTCCCCCCTCCCGGTGCCGCCAAGGCCATCCTCGAAGCCGTCGAGGCGGAGATGGGCCTGATCGTGTGCATCACGGAGGGCATCCCACAGCAGGACATGGTCAAGGTCAAACACGCCCTCCTCCGTCAGACCAAGAGCCGTCTCATCGGTCCCAACTGCCCCGGTATCATTGCTCCAGAGAAGGTAGCTTTTGTTCGTTTGTGTTTGTTTTATGTTGGTATTTTATTGTACTATTTAACAATTGAGAATGTCTTTATTTTTGTTTTTTTTTTATGTGGGGGGTTAATGCTTAAGTGTGGGCAAGTACAATTTTTTTAAAAATTACCTAAAGCAGATTCTCTAATACTGTGGATTCTGAAATTTTACCATGGCTGGGAAAAAGACAATTGCCAGTTGTACTCCATCGTAATATTTATTTTTGAATTCTCATATTTACTCTTTGCAAAAAATTTGTTTACGGGGTTGTGGTTATGCTATTTTTTTTTCTTTTCTTGCATTATTTATTTATTTTACTGATGTAGAAGGATAAGTAATTAACCCACCTACCTAATGAAGGTTACAAGTTCATGACATTCAAGGATTTATTGAAGACTATTTGGAAATCACGAATGCTACATCTAAAGATTCACGCAAATTTTCCTCCCTCTCTCACAGTGCAAGATTGGTATTATGCCCGGCCACATCCACAAGAAGGGATCAATAGGCATCGTCTCCCGATCTGGAACCCTCACCTACGAGGCCGTTCACCAGACTACCCAAGTGGGCCTCGGACAGACCTTGTGCGTGGGCATTGGCGGAGACCCCTTCAACGGCACTAACTTCATTGACTGCCTGGAGACTTTCCTTAGGGTAAATGGGAAAAAAAAGAAAAAAAAAAGTTGCTTCATAAAGTATAAAAATAGTAAAGTTACTCTTTTGAATACAAAGTTATCCTAAGTACACATTCTTAGTACTTTGGTATATGTGTAATGCATCCTTTATTGTGTGTCTCAAGGCTTCACTTCTGAAATTAATTTTGATAATTTGTGTTCTCTCATGGAAAGGCTAAATTATTTTGAATAGGCGGAAATAACTACATGAGAAGAAAAAGTAAATTGAAACCCGGGTGGCCGTAACATTTACCTAATACTACGTTACTTTGCAGGACCCAGATACAAAGGGCATTATTCTCATTGGTGAGATTGGTGGCGGTGCTGAAGAGGCAGCAGCCGAGTACTTAAAAGAACACAATTCTGTAAGTAGTTCGTCAGTCGTGAAATGCATGTTAAAAAAATATTAATTCTGTATAGTTAGTTGGAAGCTACAATTGTTGATCCGTTAGAGTAAAGGTAAATTGGTTTTTGGTTCGTCTCTTATTGTCCAGAGCGAAAGTGAATTATGATTTCATTGGTTGTTTTGCTTTGCACAGGGTGATGCTGCCAAGCCTGTCGTATCCTTCATTGCCGGTCTCACTGCCCCCCCTGGCCGTCGTATGGGACACGCTGGCGCCATCATCTCCGGAGGCAAGGGAGGTGCCGAGGACAAAATCAAGGCCCTTGAGAGTGTAAGTTCTTTTCCCTTGTCGTTGGTTTACAGAAGGTGAAGAAAGTCTGATTTGAAATGATCTTTGAAAATTCATTGTATTTAATGTATTTCATGATATATCTAAGTATACATGCACACATTTACAATTTTGCGTGCACATACACACTCAGCAACACAAACTGTGTGTCTCTTTCTCCCTCTCACATTCACACACCCACTCACACTCTTAGATTTACACACTTTCTCTGACACACACACACACACACACACACACACACACACACACACACACACACACACACACACACACACACACACACACACACACACACACACACACACACACATACACACACACACACACATATATATACACACACACACACACATATATATACACACACACACACACATATATATACACACACACACATATATATACACACACCTACATATATATACACACACACACACATATATATACACACACACACACATATATATACACACACACACACATATATATACACACACATATATACACACACACACACACACACACTTACTTACGCACACACAAACACACTTACTTACACACACAAACACACTTACTTACACACACAAACACACTTACTTACACACACACAAACACACTTACTTACACACACACAAACACACTTACACACTCACTCACATGCACACACTCACTCTCAACTCTTGCACTCTTTCTCAAAATGGCAATCACACTTATACTCTCATTTTCTCTCACACTCGCACTCACTCTTCATTCCTTCCACACACTTTCTACTTCTGATTTGTCCAGGATGAAATATTTGCCTATTGAGACATCTTGACTGTGTCCATATAGATGAATAATATTAGCATCAAGTTGTGCTTTATATCTGAATGAAACTGAAGACGATGATGATAACTATAACTATAACTCCTGAATTTTTCTTTGAACCCCAGGCCGGTGTGATCGTGTCAAGGAGCCCTGCGCAAATGGGGAACATGTTATTGGAAGAGATGAAACGTCTTGGAAAATCATAAGCTGGCCGGGTATGCGGGAACTTGGGGGGGAAATTCAGAGGATCAAGAGTTATGTCAAAGAGTTATGCATTCGTGTCCAAATAACTTCGGGAAATTTCACAGCCATGAGAAGAGATGCCACGTGCTCGAATCCAGGCTTTTGAGTGTGCGTCTCTGTAGTCAGTGAGATGCGCACGTTAAGCCTGGGTTGAAGCACTGACTTAGTAGGGATAGTTCGCTTAGGGATCACGTTTTTAGCTTTTTCTCTCCTGCAAAAGTTAATTTTTAATATATTTTTTTTCCCTGCATGTAGCCACGAAAGATAAGATGCTTAGAAACCAATAATAACACGTGATTATATTCACAAATATCATTTAGAAATCGGATGTTCAACGAAAGAGACTTTGTACATACTTTCATTTGATGCACGGAATTTATTTAGGTGTACAACGTTAATCCCGAGGGTTTAGGAAACATTAATTAGTATCTTATATGGATAATTAATTTATTTTCACATCTATTTTGTTATCAAAAGCAAGGAAATCCCTACTACTGTCTTGCAAAAGCAGTGGTAAATTATCACTTGTTATTAATTCCATGTGTTGCTACCTACAGAGATCAATCTTGTAAATATATTACCAATTTTATATTGGGAACATGTATATATATTCTTGATCAAGAGTGAAGCAAATAAAAGATACATGTTCAGTGATTTTTCTTTTAATCTTTTAACATTTAGTAATTCATTTATTTCTCTAATGGATAAGGTGTGTGTGCAACTATTTATTTGTAAATTATATACTAAAATGAGCTTCTGAAGAATATTTCTTCAAAATAAGTGGTTATTAGTCTTAAAGGGTGGAAACATTGAAACAAGTATACTGTGACCTAACATAAACCACAATTAGATTTATATATATATGAAGCTTCTTTGCTCTGAAATAAAACCCAAACCTGCTTTATCACTGTCTGTAACAGGTTAAGTATTGTATGTTTGGGAAATGGGTATGTGAGTTGTCTTCCATTATTTTTGCAATTTAAATTATTTCAAAGCCTTGGATAATTTAACAAGGAAATTTACCCACGTTGGGATAGTTGTACATTTACTATCTTTGTTGTTCCATAACTAAAGAGAGGCTATTTTTATACCGAGGCAAAATTCAATTTGTATTTTGAAGATTATTCAGAAGCAGCCCATTGTTACAAATATTTTCGTTGTTTACATAACTCATTGTTTTTTTACATATAAAAATATCTATGGATTTGCACAAATAGATATTTAAATTATTAGTCAAGTTTTCTGATATAGAGGAATTTGAAAGAAAAATCTTCCAATTTGCTAAAATCTATGAATGTTCACTTTGTATTTTACTTGATAATTATTTATATATTAGTTCAAATAATTTTTGCCACAGCTACACAACTTTGTTATTGTACTGAAAAGTCGGTGGTGTCCAACTTACGTGAACAAATTGAAAATTGGAATCCCAAATCTTTACAACTTTACGTAAAGTACCACAGCCAGTCACACGGAAAGGTAAAATAACAAACAACATTTCTAATTAAAGGTATCCTTTATGTACATCTTCATAATGGATTCTCTAGGGATCATACAAGTTATGGCATGAGTATTGCTGTCAATGCCATCACACTTCCATACACACAAAAGCACTGTCAATAAGAATGCTATTGTAAAAATTATACCAATCAAGTAGTAGTATTACTCCATTTCCAATATGACGCGAGAGAAATCTCGTCGTCACGTGTGGAGTGATATGATAAAAGCTAATGCAACCTACCTCACTACCTGTTCCTTGGCAACATTTGAAAATTGCTGCAAGAATTCACAATAGACTAAAAGTTTGCTGGTAATGACAAACTGGAATGCCACTTTCACCAATTCACCATACCATACTTAAATAATGAACACTGGCACCAAAGCATGTATTACTTGAACAGTTATATGGAATTGAAGAGGTCGGGGGCCTGATATGATGCTAATAATAAGCACTCCAAAACTGGATCTGTTGTTGATTATAATAACCAAAACTATAAAGTTCCAACACTTCTGTACTAATAAGGATAGTGCAAAACCTGGAGAAGGTTAAATATCTAGGAGCATTCGGGATTCATCTCTGCACAAGAAACAACACCGTAAATGACGACTTTTTTTTTTTTTGTCAACCAGGATGTTGTACCACAGGAAATGTACACAAAATAAAGTAGCCAGGGTAGGGTGGGGGGGGGAAGTTTAACCTTTTCAAGATTTTTTGACGCAGTTAATCTTCAAACTATACAAAGCAACTGAAAAAAGGTACATTTAACTTCTCAAGAAAGGCTGAGTGTCTCTTGTGAACCCCTACGTAAGGCAAATAACTGATGATCATATTTATCTATCAATAAATAAACAGTAGCACCAAATCAGAAGTTATAATATTATCTACAAAGATAAAAAGTATGCTACACTGGGCATTTGCCACCAATCACAGACTGACATCGCGCATTGTTAACCTCTGCAACGACATTACTGACCTCATGCTCTTTGTGGAGAGGTTTTCGAAATCTGTACGAGAGTGCCTATATCAAAAGGGGGTGGGTGCCTCTGTTATTCAAGGAATAGGAAATAATATTCACAGACAGGGACAAAATGGTCAGAGTGGGGACCCGTAGAAGACAGGAAATGCACCCCTCATTATAACCATAGTTTGAGGAGAAACGGTTTCCAAGTATTGTGGAATGAATAGGTCAGCTATCTCCAGGATCTGCCTTGGAGCCAATATTCTAAATACGGGAGCTGCACGTTATCTGGATCAGCTGAATTTCTTCAACACGATCATGGACTTCACCGCCAGTAAAATGTTTAGAATCTTATTGCTCTTCTAGACCTACTTGATTGGGGCCTAAGACATTTCTCAACGTTTTGGTTACTCGTAGTCGAGCGAGCGAGAGAGAGTCTGAACATAGTACCTCTAGTGAGCTCATGCAAATAAAAATCACACACGTATCACCAACTTGATTCAAGAGCACAAAACAATGATAACACAAAAACCTAAACCCTACTTCATCAACTTGGCTTAACTAATGCATGTCCCCTATTCCTCGTTAAGACTTTTTTAAAATTCCTAAATTGGAATGATAAACCAGGTTTTCAGTGATGACAAGGGACAGCTTGTTCACTATGCGGCAATGACACAAAAAGTCTTGATGGGAACCGTCGGCTTGGTGAATAAGCTCCTTACGTGATAATTCGTCACGTTGACACATATTTTTGAGACTCAAGGTATATCGGCTTAATTAGAAGGATCTGGTCGCTGGACTACTACCTATGTCATCAAGCGCTGGCGGCTCCATAGCTATCCTCTCATTCACGTTCCATTCATTTGCACAGAGGACATGTTTCACGGTGAAATAGGTACTTCTGAGAGTGAAATAGGGTCTTATACTTTGTAATTCACATATTCTATTTTTTTTTTTCTCTATCAGTACAAAACCATAATATTAAAAAAAGAATGGAAAAAAAAAGAGGAACATACTGAGAAGTGAAGAGGCTACTACTCAAAAGCAAAATTCAAATACTGCTTCACTTCTACCATGAACAATAATAGCCAGGACTCCTCTATGTAAGGCAAATACCCAAAGTCGGCTCGTGTGAAAAATTCATTCGTTCATGTTCGAATCTACGTTCAGTACAGCCTTTGTTGAAATATCCTGGATATTATACTCTCGTTAATGCAAACAGGTTTATTCCAGCAATCTATAATGGAACAAAGGAGGTTCCTGATCCTCTCAGTTGCAATAGTATCTATAAAAAAAAGACAAAAAAGAAAAAAGAAAAGAAAGAAAAAAGAAAAAAAGACAGGAATTGTATCACTAGTGTGGACGTGTATAATTCGTTTTTGATCTATTTCCAGACCTGTATATTTCCTAGTCATTAAAAACCAATAAAGAATACTACTGTTTTATGAGCAACAGGGCATTGAATAAAATATCTAAACAAGTATAATTTGGCAAGTTACCCATTACGCGGAGAGGGAGAAGATCTTCCGCTCTCCTGTGTAACTTGTCTAGGCACATTCCCCTATACTGCATAATACATCTAAAAACTGTGGCTCAGTGAAACTAAATCTCTTTCCTTCCTAATTCCACAGATGCACTTTTTTTTTTTTTTTTCTTTTTCTTTTTTCTTTTCTTAAGACTTGCAATAATTAAAACTCAACCACATACAAAGACGGTCTGGATTACATTTCACTAAGCCACTGTACTCTATATTCATGAAACAATGACTGTTGGGTGGTTTGTGTCAAGACAACATTCATTACAATAAATACAAAACTAAACAAAGGCAATTCCATGGGAGTTTCTATGAGGTTATTATTGTGAGAGCATTTTGGATTGGAAGTACATTTCAGGCATCGCAGTCCTGAGCTGTTGTGGATATCTTCTTTACATCCTCATACAGTTGACCCTCCCACTCCTCAGCCTGGAAAAGAGAGAGAACAATTGGCACGTTACATCAACAGCTGACGAGGCAAGACCACAAGTAAGAGGACAGAGTTCCGCATACTGTTATTGTATTACAAAACGCACAAGGTCTGTTATGCTGATTGTTCTATCGAAAGAAATCTTTTTAAGTTGAAGTCGATGTGACTTTCTTCTGCTTCAAGATCTTCTTTACCTCATGTGAGAGAAAAAAAGGAATACAAAGTTGTAGGTGATTCACAATCAGCATTCAAAGGGAGGGAAAGAGGTGACATCAACGTATCAATTCTTAATTTGAGAATCAATTCAGGTTTTGATAGCAACATGTTAACCGTTTGTGGTACATATGGCAGCCATATGTACCACCAATGCTACATTAATATATATATATAAAAAATTAACAAAGTAAAATCTTAATGATAAAACATTTCTGTAAATATTCAAAATTGTGATATTGAAAGACACTCACAATCAAAGGTCATTTTTTTTTTATATGCCTCATTCTTTTTTTCTTCAGCCTTTTAACTTCATAAATGAAATACAATATCTTTCAACCATCAAATGATTCTGAAACAAAAATAATCATAGGATTTCATGACCATGCTAAACAAGTTGTACTGATGCCTTGCTATATGTACCACAGGTGTCCCACGACTTTTATTATTGTCACATAGTATTTGAGGAAAGCAGCGAGCTCCATCTCCTCTTACCACACGGGAAACAAAATGGCTCTTTGAGGGAGTTGGAATAATGCTCTTTGGGCAGGTAACGTGTTAAACATGCAAATCTAACTTCTGGATGAATGATAATATAAGTGAAGTGATAACATACTGGTCATGCAGTGTAAAGTGTAAAGTTTTCTAGATTGCAACACTGACCACGATTTCTAACATTTTGAAACTGCTGGTACGTTTATACCTCACTGAAGCTAATAGCATACAATATGGGTTTAAACAGAATCAAAACCAACAGCTCATTACAAAATTTCCCTCACAGATATAAACCACAACCACCAGCAACAAGAATCCCTCACGGGGTTACAGTACGCCGCTTTACCTTGTCTCTGGAAACTAGCTTTGTGCCGTGGGCTCTGGTAGTGTCTCCCCCTGAGGTGGGCTCGGCGGTCCTGAGGTTTGCTCGTCATTTTCACTGGGAATGGTGTGTGTCGTACCTGCGTCACTGATACCTGCGTTCTCATCATCACTCATCTTCATAAGCCCTCGAGATGATAGGAAGCTGAACAAAATGTGCAGAGTTGAAAACATGCTACTTTGACTGCTAACAAAAAATATTTAAACTAAACAGACAAAGCAGACTAATAATAATAATAATAATAAAAAAAAGGAACTAAACTAAACTAAAGTATCACAATATAATGACAGCACATAAACACACGACTCTAAAATACAACAAAACTGTCGTCCACTGTTAACTCCTTCAACACGACACCATGCAGCTGGTAGTTAATCACATGATATTCTGTTACCATTTGTCTACTCTATGTTCTTCAAGAAAAGGCCAAATAACAACTTTATGCTCATAAAATAACTTCTTACAACATACTTAAACGACATCAAAAATACAAACAAAAGCAATAAAGATTGAAAGACATGAACGCAAATACTAAGAGAAACGCTGCCAGATCAGATGACCGACGGCACGTGTGGAAGGGGTTATCATCTTCATATCATGCAGTGCAATTTCCTTCACTAAGAGCCATGAAAGAAACTACAGTTGCTAGTAAGAGTAGCTGTTAAGAATGCAGGTAGGTTAGATGTTATCGTCAAAGACCCCAGATAAGCAGTTAATCAAATACATAAATGAGAGAGAGAGAGAGAGAGAGAGAGAGAGAGAGAGAGAGAGAGAGAGAGAGAGAGAGAGAGGGGGGGGGGGAAGGGCATTTATTAGGTAGCTGGTGACAAGACTTGACTGGCACAATAATGGAATAGCAGATGGAAAATTATTGATTCTGAATGCGGTCAAATTTTGTATTAACTCATTGCAGACGGGTGTCGCAACATACACGACGGTTTCATTAAGGCCTAAAAGATAGGCATCATTACCTACATGACGCAGCATTGGAAACTGCTCCCAGTCTAAGCGTGCTCACATTCAAGGAGTATTATGACTGTAATGCTGCTAGTTCCCCCGCTACAGCTTTCCAAAGTAAGCCTAAACCTTTGTTTTGTGATGCATTTAAGGAAATATGTTTGTTAGGCAGGTCTGTGTTGCCAGAAGGGCAAAGGAAATATTTTCCCATCCTTCTAATTTTTAGCCAGTGCCGATGGCATCAGAGATTGCCCATCCTGACGACCAGCTAGCTCTCTCTGGTCACTGTCCAAGAGGGTCAAGTTGTTCAATTCCATTTTAATTGCAATTTGTATTCACCCTTTTTGCTAGCCACATATAGAACTCATTCTGCCAATAACTGTACAAAGAATATATAAGTCTAAAAATCCTGGACAGCATTAAATCAAATTATTCATAATTTTGAAATTTCTTGAAATAATATGATACCAAACTCATTTTAATCCATCTGTTCATTCATTTAAAATTTCTTGAAATAATTTCTAAAATCAGTGACTCATATCCTGTTTCAATGAGAGAGAGAGAGAGAGAGATAATGAGAAAGAGAGAGAGAGCGAGAGATAATGAGAAAAAGAGAGAGAGAGAGAGAATGAGGAAGAGAGAGAGAGAGAGAGAGAGAGAGAGAGAGAGAGAGAGAGAGAGAGAGAGAAAATGAGAAAAAGAAAGAGAGAGAGAGAGAGAGAGAGAGAGAGAAAATGAGAAAAAGAAAGAGAGAGAGAGAGAATGAGAAAAAAAGAGAGAGAAAGCAAGAAAATAAATTTGACAGAACATGGTCCACAGAACAAGTCACCCTACGACCTCTCCTAACCCTTCCAAGGGACGACAAAACAGAAGAAGATTCACAGGTGCAAGTCGACTTACTTGAAATTTTCCATGAGCTCCTCATCGTCCTTATCTGTTGCCTCACTATTATCGGCAGTTCCTTTCCCTGTTTCTTCCAAATCACTGGACACCAAAGTCATGCAAATGTGTTAATTTTTATCATAAACTAATCTACCAACATGGAAACACAGACTTTGAATTAATAATATTAATTGGGTTATTAGAAAAAGGTGACATGCAAATCTTTCACTTGAGACAAAGACACAATGCACAATCTTACTTTAGATTTCTTGATTGTGTGTTTGTGTGTGTGTGTTTATGTCTGTATGTGTTTATGTCTGTATGTGTATGTGTCTGTGTGTCTGTGTGTCAGTGTGACTGAGTGAGTGAGTCTATGTGTGTTTGTGTGAGACTGTGAGTATATGTAAACATATAATTCAATCAATAATAAAATCTAAAGTTCTACTAATCAATTCTCAGCAACTTTCATCCACTACATGATTTCCAACAAATGTGTTTATGATGCAAAAATCTTACCACATGGTTTTCAATAGACCAAAAGATAAATCATTGCAATGGCACACTTTTATACTTCAAGATATATAACAAAAGAAACTAATAGAAAAAACAAAAAAACAAAAAAACACTACAAAGGTTATGCAGATCACATGCGGTTACTTTTCCGTCAAAAGCGCAAGCAAACATTTCCGTAACACGCCAAAAGGAGTTGGCCAGCAATACGAACCTATTCTGAGGGTCCCCTGTAGAAGTGACTGCACTCTTTTCATCACAGTTAGCTTCAAATCCTGCATCAAAGTTTACATTTGAGAAGTCAGCTTTGAAGGCCTCTTGGTTGGAAGCGGCAGTTTCGCCAAAAACAGCAGGGGTCGAGCTGTTTTCCTGAGTCACGGAGCTTCCAAAATTAGAGCTGAAATCTGCAGAAAATGTCTCAGCTTTGTGGATGGGTTGTGCAAAACAATCAACAGCACCACCACCACTACCACTAAATCCACTTCCACCAAAGTCTGCCCAGCCACTGTTTTCAGAAGTGTCGGACATGGGCGCAGACTGCCAAGGATTCACGGGTTCGTCGCCGCCATTCTCGCCGTTGCCTCGTTTGTCAAATACCTCTGCCCAGTCTGTGTGTAGATAAGCAATCCCTCAAATGCTTATAAAATCAAGTGGGTATATAATATTTCTTACTTACATCAATCATGAAATATCTTCAGTAAAACTCACATGGTTGTGAATTGCCTAAACCTATAGTCATGTGCAGTAATCAGACATCTAGAAAAACATCATGTGCTATATATATAACCCTAAATATACGCTGGATGAAATGCCAACATCATAAATTCAGTGTTCATAAATTGCATGAATAATTAATTACAAAGTCTGGCTCTCTATATATAGGCATGATTTTGCTATCACCACAGTAATTCTAAGGCCTCCCATTACAATGTTTCGAGTGTCACAGTACCATAACTATTCCATGAGTTTGAAACTTGAAAATTAAGAAATATAAACATTAGCATCTTCAGATTTCCTCCAAGGTCATATAATTGCAGAGAAATGTAATACATATGGATACATCAGAAATAATATCATGATTGATTTAAACAGCCAAAAGGCAATACAAACTGCTCTGTTGTTTTGACTTGTGTGAGATCTTTACAATCCTTTGTCAACTGCATGATATGAGTGGGTAAGTCACTTGGTCTTCTAAGAATACCATTATTACAAGTTTAGAAAATCTACTAATAAATCACAATCAAGAATCCTACGTCTCTGTGCAGTCAAAACAACAGGATTGTGCAACTACAGGAAGACACTGTGTGTGAATTCCGTTACACACCGACACTTTCATTGACCTTGGATGGAATACATGTAATACAACTAGAGCTTTAAAAACCAAGGAAATAAGGCTAAACAGGTAAATGGGTCTCACCATCGGGGTCAACCTCCATTTTCGTCTCCCCTGAAGACAACCCTCTGATGCCTTCCTCCTCGTCCTCGTCTTCGGAACTTGAACAGGATTCCTTTTCTTTTGCGCTGTGGAGGGACAGGGGAGTCTTGAGTTTGTTTACGTGACTGGCATGAGATTATGTATGATTGGCATGGGGTTGAGAGAACATAAAAGGAGAGGGAGAGAGAAAGGGAGGGGGGGCAAGGGAGGGAGGAAGGGAGGGAGGGAGGGAGGGAAGGAGGGAAGGAGGGAAGGAGGGAAGGAGGGAAGGAGGGAAGGAGAGAGAGAGAGAGAGAGAGAGAGAGAGAGAGAGAGAGAGAGAGAGAGAGAGAGAGAGAGAGAGAGAGAGAGAGAGAGAGAGAGAGAGAGAGAGAGAGAGAGAGAGAGAGAGAAATTTGTATATTACATCATGGATTCATATTTCAACATAATTCTATTCCCCCCCTCCTATCCCTCTCTCTCAACCAAACAATATATCCCACACACCTAGTTATTATTTGTTTGACTGGCAGCTGGAATAATGTGAAATTCAAATTGATAGCAAAACTGCTTTTCTCTACCAATGTAACTAAAGAAATGAAACTTAAAAATTAGACTTTAGAGAGAAGAATAAAAAAAAAGAAGGTGAAGTCGGAGAAACAGAGAGAGATGACCCTGCAGGGTAAACAGCTCTGATCGAACCACCATCAAAAAAGGCCGGAGAGAGAGAGCACCAGCCGAGACGAGACGAGACGAACAGACTTACTTCTCGGCCAGGACCGCTTCTTGGTTGAAGGTGATTTCTTTCTCCTTGTCGTTCCACATGTCATCGAACTCGTTCATGTGGTGCAGACGATTCGAACACATTTCTTCAAAGAGGTCGTGGTCTTCTCCCACACCCGCCTCTCCCCCTCCGTCGACCGCCTGTCCTGCTGTGGGGGCGCCGCTACCCATGCCCGATGCCCCAGAGAGGGCTAGGGCTTGGGTGGTCAAGCGCTGAAGAGGACCGCTGTGAAATGAAACGTAAAACTGGTTCAAAGAAGATTTCTCGGAGAATAATTGCGCTCTCTCTCTCAAGTCCTAATGGCAATAGATACCTTCAGTGTGTTATTAAAAGAAATATAAGGACAATTAATTACAATGACTTAAGTGTATTCCTAAGAAAAAACAAGAAATGAAAAAGAAAAGAAAATGAAAGAAGAAAAAGGGAAGAAAATGAAAGAAGAAGAAAAAGAAAGAAGAAGAAAAAAGTCTCTTCTCCACTGACCTTAGATTATCATCTGGATCTTTGAAGTCGTCGTCTGCGTAACGGAAATCACCGATGACGTCCATGTCCATCTCCTTGAAGCCCTGTGAAAATAATGGTTTCTAGTCACCCACCCATCAAATGAATCTTTTTAAAGACATAAAAAAAAAATCAATATCAAAACTGATCCCTCTAATTCTGAATGTATGTATGATGAACCACCAACTTAAAAAAATAAAAAAACAACAATAGAGAAAAAGCAAAGCAATATTAAAGGCAACAGTAATATTAAATTCTTGGCAAATCTACAATATTCAAAACACAGAATTACTGGACTACACATGGAGCCTAACTGACTGCGATAAAAGCATAATAAACTTCTTGCTCTCAGGCTATCTTTAACAAATACAGATGTGTAAGTGTGTGCGTGTGGATGTGCTTGTGTGCACGTATGCGTGTGTGCATCTACTGTATATACACGTCATAAAAGAACACAAACGCACACATACACACACGCACATACACACACAAACACACAATAATTCCCTGGAACCTTAGCATGGAACCAGACAGCCTCTACCTAACTAAAATGCACAATTAGTAAACAAGCTCTGCAGTGTCAGTGTGTGGAGTGTCAGCAGCATCCATTTTTCACCGCAGATGCCGTTCAGGTTAGAATGCAGGGTCTTGGTTTGCCTAAGAGGAACACTACAATCGAAGGAGCACTTTAAGAGATTGCCTTTGACATAGGCTGATCCCTTACTTGGGATTAACATCAACATAAAAGAGGGAAGAAGGAAACAAGATGAAGAAGAAGAAGAAAAACAATAAAACTAAAAACACCATTCTCAATATTGTTACTTTGGATTAGAAAAAAATGTGCCCACAGCTTGCTCTCACCCCTCCCTACGTGCACTCATGCTTCCATGCAAAGAAAATGAAACAAGAAGCACAAAAGGAAAAAGAAAAGAAAAATCATAATTACAGTTACACATATCAATTAGCTCATTCTATTTACTTCCTGTCCCGGCATGGTTTTGTTTTATAATATATATTTTTTTAAAACATAGGATGACTCCACAAGCACTATAATCACCTAGGAGTTAATCACTATCTAAGCTCATCTATTTTCCCTATTCCTTGTATTCTAGATTATTATTATTAATTTTTTTTTTTTTACCAATACCTTTGTTGTTATTAACATTATAATAACAACAGTAATTAGGCCTGATCGTTAACTCTTTGGTGACTGAGAACTTCTGTTGCCATTTATGTATAAAAACAAAAACAAAAACAAACTAAAAACAAGATAATTATGGACTGCAAAAATATTTCTAGAAATAACGGGTTATCAATATACATGATCTGGTAAGAATAATCGTCTTTACAGCGTCTTCCTTGAATGACATCCTGAAAGAGTACTATGGCATCACTTCTTTACTTCAATCTGATTATCAATAACATAAGAAACAAAAAAGAAAAAAGAGAGAGAGAGAAAACATCATATTGTTGTATTTTGTTTTTGAAATAGAGTGTTTCTGAAAGTTTCATCTAAGGCTTTCATGACATTCTTAATTTTAGTAAAAAAAAGAAGTGAATTTATCAGATATTCTTACCTGGCAAACAAGGTCTTGTCATACAAATATACTTGTACACACACATACATACCCATACCCATACCCAGACACATGCATCCATGCATAAGAAAGGTGTATCTTGTGACTAGTGAACCAAAATAAATGTTTTCCCTAAACAGCGAAATGGGACAAAAAATAATGACAGGGAGAGAGAAAGAACGAAGTGTTTAAAATTACTGGGGAAGTAATGCCGTAACAGAAGCTTACTGGCAGTCATATCAGGTAGACTATAGATTTATATAGGACATCTGACATTACAATTAGCTTATCATTAACCCATTAACGATGAGGTGACTTTGGCTCTGCCTGGATTTTTTAATGGGGTATTTGAAAACATGTAGGCCAAATGCTATGGGCTATTTGTATGCTGCTATGTGCCTGATCACCCGGCAAAACAGACAGATAAAGCCACGACACGGTGCTCACAACAACAGCAGACAGACTACTCAAGGCCGTGATGTGAATGTCATGTCACCCATCACTATTACATAAAAAAAAGACAATTTAAAACTTGTCTGCAACATGAATATCACCTTGCAAACAGAGTTAAAATACTACATCATCATCACTGTCATATATATTTCAGAATAATTCCTTTTAATTGTTGGCATTTATAGGGGAGTGGATCACCATAATGACACCACATAGTACTTATAGTTTCTTAAAAATTAAACTAATGAAATTCATTTGGGTACTATAAAAACATACTGTAGTAATTACAGACCTGTCATAACTGGAAGATCTTAATCATTAAAGTATTCCAAAAAAAAGAAAAATGGACAAACAATATAAAAATAAAGTATAATAATTAGTTAACTACGTGATGATCAGAGTGTGCTACTTAAAATACAGCAGCTACAGCTTCTAATGCTACAGGGTTAGCCTCAACTCATACACAGAGTTATAATATGTGTCAGGTTTACTACATCAAGGTACCACGAATTCTAAATATAAAGAACTAAAAGATGCAGGGACTTTTTTAAACATAGTAGCAAGTCTTCTCCAATTTTCTACATCCAATTAGTACATTCCATTCAAAAACTGTCCATAATTATGCTGAAAGGGAAAATAAAAAAAATCTTCAGGCCCATTGAAAGGTTTCCCATAGCCCATCATTCATAAATCCTTAACTCATGGAGTGTGCAGTTAGCCTTTATGACCCCATCCTGCAATGTGCAATAGTCACACAATATCACTTTTTTTTCCATTGTTATCTACTTCCTTTTATCATGAGGTTGAAGGTTCGCATCTAATGTACCATTTGGAGCTGTGTCTTACACTCCATGGGTTAAGGAGCTCAAAAGGGGGAGACGCAAAGGGAAGATTCTCTGCCTTAAGGAAATTCCAGAAACCAACTTTGCCGAAAGAAAGGAGGAAAGATCTGAAGACTGCACCGACCTAGGAGGACCAGGATTTTTCTCGCAGGAGAAAAAGAACGGAATTCGGGGCACTGGTCACCCATGCATGGTTGAAGTGCCTTGACAAGTTCCTAGGTCTCATGTCACAGAGGTCCTCTTCTACACTTCTGAGGTTGTCAGACCCTTAGAGTAATCCCTTCTTTCAAAGACTATCCAACCTTCACCTTTTAGAAAAGCAAAAGTCTGAATAGATTCATCTGAAGATGTACTTGAGTAAACACCTCATATCAAAATACAGACTTCCCCCAACTACAATACAAACAATTCTATGGCCAGAAACCTGACTCCACCAGCAATGGTATTTATGTTGTATCAGTGGACTACATTAAAATGTTCTCCTGTGTGTTATATGATCTTCTGTAATGATGCTCATCATTTAAAAAGAAAAAGAAAAAAAGAAGAAACAAAGAAAGAAAAAAAAAAAATATATATAAAGGAAGTGTGAGATGCACAGAGAGAGAGAGAGAGAGAGAGAGAGAGAGAGAGAGAGAGAGAGAGAGAGAGAGAGAAATGGAGAGAGAGAGAGAGAGAGAGAGAGAATGGAGAGAGAGAGAGAGAGAGAGAGAGAGAGAGAGAGAGAGAGAGAGAGAGAGAGAGAGAGAGAGAGAGAGAGAGAGAGAGAGAGAGAGAGAGAGAGAGAGAGAGAGAGAGAGAGAGAGAGAGAGAGAGAGGGGGAGATCCTGTGAGTCAGAGATGAAGGAGAAAAAGGGACAGGAAAGGAGAGAATAAGTCTGTACATTTTTTTTTTAAATGCATGCATGCTTTGCTGGAAGCATCAGTATGTTTGCATGCATGCAGGGTGTGCATACATCCACAGGAAAAAGAATGATATAATATGCCTACATAAACCTAGAAAATGTTAAACAAACATACACATATACACAAATGAATCAATAAGAACATAAATGCTAAGCCCACACTGGACAGTTACCCCCAAACACACTTTGAAATCTTTTCAAGAATACAACTGGCCAGTCCACATAGTAAATCTTCACTTTGGAACCCTTTCGGTGACACGGATTCAGAAAACCCCCCAAGTAACGAAATAAAAAAAATCGGATATGTCCTTCTGTCTCTGTTACATACATGTTCTGGTTTCTGGGTCCATTTCTCCTCCACCTCATTTTCTTCCTCCCTTTCCTCCTGCTTTTCCTCCAGGACCTGTGGGTTCTCGTCTGTCTCGTCTGCCTCAACCGTTGTCAAACCCCAGTCATGCTCTCCGCCGGTAGAATTACCACTAAGCATGTGGATCCACTATTAAGCATGCAGGGTTAAAGTATTGCATGACACCACATCATAATGGAGGGTTTGGGATGGAGAAATAAAGGGTAGAGGGGGAAAAAAGAAAAAAAAAAAGAATGAAGCAATAAGCATATACGGGTGGCAGGTACATTTCAACAAGAAATTATTCAGCTTTTATCATATTCTGACAGGACTTCTAGGCAGTCACAGATATATAACACTATTACAGAGTAGTTATGAACTAAAGTGCTAGCTTCCTACCATGAACAGATGAGGCTTATCAGCTATGTATACACATATAAAATGAACAGATAAATGATCTTAAGGCTCTACACTTTGCTCATAAACAAGGAACTAAAAAACAAAACAAAAACAAAACGAAACAAAAATGTAAAAGCTTTGTTAACATGCATATATATATATGTGTGCAAAACAATATATTCATGCAAAATAAAAGAAGCCAAACAGAGGATAGCATATTGTGTTGAAGTTTTAGATCATGTACAGGTACCTTGGTCTTATTTAGACTGTCTTGAGAATAATTTAAGTGTTACCATGTATTTTTTTTAAAAATCACGTAATCCAAATCTTCTCGGATGTACGTGCTTTAATAATGTCTAGACTGACTAACATATCTGCCTAAAAGTGGCACTAAAAGTAACAATGAACTGTTGGTGGATCACTGCAGAAGAGTATAGAGTATGAGAGAGCATAAGTTGGCATACAAGCCACTGTTGGCCCTTAGAGTACTGTAGTACGATAATTATACTCGCCAGGAACTGCTAACCTGTTTGACCACGGGATTGTCAAAGGTTTGTGGGAAAAAGTTTGTATCATCGTCGGAATCGTCATCAGAGTCATGAGGACGATGCAACCCGTGAACCTGAGAGACGAAGAGTAGCAACAGCAGAAGTTCTATGAGGTTCTTGGCCATCAACCGTCAGGATCATTGGCTCAGTTTCTTAAGGCGACTAGCTTACTTTTAATTCCTTAGAATTCAAAGAGGATTTATTTCAACAGATTCCACCTTAAGACTAACTTAACCGATTCCCACAATTTGACCTGCTCTTTCTTTCATCAATCATGCCTTTTGGGAAACAAAAATTTGAAAATATGAAAAAAATAATAAATAATTTTTTTTCTTTTTTTTCTTCTGATGTCCAAGGAACTCATCATACAAAAGCAATGAAGAATCAGCTGCTTGTAAATCAGATCTGGACACAGCTTTTTCTCCACAGACTTGCTCATTAAACCTGATCTTGAGTGTGTCTAGAATGTTTTAAATAAATCAGGAAGAGCTGAAACTATACAGGACAACAAGGTGAATAGTGCAAGAATTAATTAGTCATAGAAGATAATTGTAATGTAATTGCAGGACTTAAAAAAAACAACAACAACTAAATTAGTCCAGTCATAGCATCTTGCCTGATAACAAAGCATATAAAAAAGTCTGTAAGTAAAGCTTTAATATAGTCTACAGTGCCCTAATGCAGTGTCTTAATTAGTCATTAATATAAGCAAAAATTATGAACAAATCATTAGGACACCAAGGTGCGGCATCATTCTTAGCAGCAGGAAAAAAAGTGACGTTTATGGCTCTATACTCGGCTCTCTTCCAGTGACTTGGAAAAACACCCTTTCTGGTACTGCTATGACTTGTATTGTCTTTCCAGTGCAATGTATGACTTTCAGCCAAAGAATCAAAGTATTCTGTGATCTCTTGTACCTCAAGGCATTTTGGTGTGGGACACTAAATAATAATAATAATAATAATAAAAAAAATATATATATTCAAACAAGTAACAGCTTTACAACAAATAAGCTGATAAAAAACATTGTCAAAGCGTGAATCTAGCTTAAAACACTTCAAAGCAAATGTGAAAATAACCTGCTCTTTAAAATTTGAAGCACTAGGTAACTATTTGATAAGAAAGCACAAGTTCAAACACTCCAAAAATTCAAACAGCACAGTTCATGCAATATAAAAAAATAAAAAGAATAAAAAAGAGAAAAAAAAAATAAAAAGAATAAAAATTCAATCAGGCTAACCGGAGATGAACAAACAAGGCCTTGACACTTGGAGATTCATAAATTAAAATGATATTCCTCTTCCTCTTACATTTTCTTATCTTTTACAAAAAAAATAAAAACTAAAAAAAATAGTTGTTTCATCTCAATTAGTTTCACCTGATTAATATCAAACACAAGTGGTGCTGCTATACTTACCGGTAGGGGTGTTATTTTGTTCTTGCGATTGAGTTCCGCCAACGTGTTGGAGACGAAATCATCCCACTGGGTGGCTTTGTCTCCAGACAGTCCCTGCAAGGAGTTGTGACTCTCAAAATCATCTGAACTTTGATCTTAAGCTCCCCTCACCCTATGATGCTAAATAAAAAATGCCCGTACAGAGAGAGCGAGAGAGAGAGTGAGAGAAGGGAAATAAGAAGAAAGAAAAACAAGAGTAATATATTTAAAAAAAATTCTTTAATGGTTTATGATGCGGAAAAAAAATGCAAGTTTCACATCTTAGATGTAAAACTTGTATTATTTCTCTGGGTGTCTGTACAAAAATAAATTATCCCTACTAAAAAGAGCATAGTGTACTCTGAAAAAACTTTGAACATAGGCATATTAATTACAAACTTAGCTGTTGAAATTATCAAAGTTTTTTCTTTTCTTCTTTTAAAAATCCCCCAAGGTGCACTTTTAACTACATGTCTCATCCCATAATAATTATGGAAGAATACAGATAGGACTTTCAAAACTCCTGTGATTCGGTTTAGACTCATTTTGTAGTGAGATATCTTGTAAATTATCTAATGATACGACGTTAATATTTTTTCTGAAAAAGGGACAAGTTGATTGCACACCATAACTATAACAATCGTGATAAAAATAAAACACACCTGTATTAGCTGCTTTATGCGGTGTTCGTTTGGACCAAACTCGGCTTGCTGTACAATGGTGTTGGCTAATTGCCGTAAGTGACCCATGTAACCCTTGAGGTTGTGTATCTGTTTGCATCTGAAAAACAAATTCAGCTGTTAGACCACAGCAAAACATAAGAAGAGGAAGAACACACACACCACCAATACTGTAAGTTATAAAGGTCACAAAGAAAAATATTGCATGCTCTTTCTGAATTTCAGGCATCTATCTATCCGCAAATCCAGCAGCACTCACTCTTGTCTTTCGCTGGACTCATCGAAAGCTTCTACGACGCGCTCTATGATGCGTCCCTCGTTGAAGAGCTGTGTGAGCAACCGATGGTCTGTGTCGCCTTCTGGAGAGGCTGCCGCTGGAGCCTTGGTTAGAATGGCAGTCAGGCACTGCTCCACTTGGGTGTGTAGGAAGTTGTTCAACATGAATTTGAAAAACAAGTCCTGAAAAAGGCAGCCGATGTTAGGGATTACCGTAACTGTAATACCTGTGCTTATGAGACGTAAGATGCCACCTCCTTTAACCTTTCTGTGATGGACTTTTGTGCGGGGTGGCATAATTTTTGCACTGCATTTTTGCTTTTGCTAAAGTTACAAGCTATCTATTCATTCACTTGTGTTGGCCTATTTTACCAAATTGTAATTAGTATTACAGCTAACATAACATATACAGACTCATATTTCATATCATAAGTCTAGAAAATAATAGGAAACGCACACAAATCTACACATGCCCATCCCAGGTAAGACACCTTTGGATGTGGCCCATCTCAGAAGGGTTAAAGGTGCTGCTAA
Organism: Penaeus japonicus; assembly: GCA_017312705.2. Lineage (NCBI taxonomy): Eukaryota > Metazoa > Arthropoda > Malacostraca > Decapoda > Penaeidae > Penaeus > Penaeus japonicus. The sequence continues at coordinate 68,885 of BOPN01002077.1, read as the reverse complement.
TCCAGTTCCACTTTCAAATTCTTAAAGTTTGTTTACTTAAATACTTCTAAGAGAGTTTCTTACCAATAGATATTCAACTGTATTTAGTTCAAAGAGAGAATTATGGACAACGGGGTCATTGACCGAGATGAGAGCAGCGACCAGCGTCACGACTTGAAGGCGAGTATTTCCGAGGGGCTCCACTTCTTGGCCATATGCAGTCAGTAACAACCCTTTCTGAAATATTAATTACCAATCAATGCAATGTGCTGAATTGTCAAGATCTATAAAATGTATATATATATTCTTAAAATTCACAAAACCAATTACTATGTGAAGAGAAGAAGAAATCTCTTCAAAACAAAATGGTAATTATCCTTTCCAGTGCTACATTAAATATCTAACAAAATCATAAAAAATAAATTGTTGATCAAGTATTTAGTTATGTAGGGGGGAAAATTTTTTCAAGCATAAAATATTTCAGTTGCAGGTAACCTAGCAATAGCATTATCTTACTGTATTTAATATCAATTCTGATATATTTCCCTATTACTTAACATGTAAGAGAACTTTCTATAACTAATGTTTGCTAAACACATTTTAAAATATAATCAGCTTGACACTTAGTATAAAAAAACACAAGATACAAGATACCTAATGGCAAAAAATAACCTGAACAGTATGTCCTTACAGACACATCACAGGTATCAAGTTGCTGAAAAAATAAAAACTATACAGTTGTAACTCCTGCTTTACCAGTGATCACCATGGATCTCTTACTAGCACAGACAGACAGACACATAGACACACACACACACACATGCACGCACGCACACAGACTCTCTCTCTCTCTCTCTCTCTCTCAGACACCCCCCACACACACACCCACACACTCTCTCTCACTCTCTCACACTCACACACTCGCTCTCTCAAGCAAATCAAAATAAAAACCTTGGGTGGGTGCAGTAGAATGTTTTGAAGACTTGGTAAACGTTTGGCAATAGTTCTTGCAACAGCATTTTTCCTCCCATCACTTGATTCACTATCACTGGAGTCAACAGATGCTGACTGTTGCAACCTAAAAAAAAAAACATTAAGGAAATGTTTATTCAGAGGAAGAAAAAAAAAGTAATATAAAGAATATTCATTTAACAATATTTATATAGTAGTATACATATAAAATCATGGAAAACAGACACACACATGCAACAACACCAAAATATAAGTCTGTGTAGCTGAAATGTTTCCACATTTTTATCTTACAACTGAAATCTAAGGATACATTACCCTTGCTGCTGCTGCTGTTGATGTTGAATCTGCTGTTGCTGAGTTCGAGCAGAGAGGAGAGTAAGCAGGATGTTGATCACGTGAGAAAGCGAAGAGTCGTTCCGGTCTTCATGGAGGAGTAAATCTAGCAATTTATTTACTGTGTCTTCACTGAAAGTGTCAAAAAGAAAAAAAATATTAGCTTAATAACAATAATGGCTTAAAACTGCATTTCTCTTTCACAAGAGAGACAACAGAGAGAGAGAGAGAGAGAGAGAGAGAGAGAGAGAGAGAGAGAGAGAGAGAGAGAGAGAGAGAGAGAGAGAGAGAGAAATTGCACAAGTAGAAATATAGAAATATGCACTGCAAATATTGACTATCATTTCAAGAAAGCTAAAGCCTTGGTGTCTTTATCTTTGTGATGCTGACTAAAATCTTGATTCCATTAGCCTTCTCTGACTCTGCAATCAAACTCAAGGCAGAGATTGTCACCCTTCTAGCCAGACCTATGGACACTATCTGGGGAACTGGGGGAGCCAGATATACATATACTCAATCTGTACCAGTCTGGTAAATAATGCAGACAAAACCTGTTGCTTATGTGTCAGTATAGTTGGCCCACTGACTTTCGAGAAAATATGGTTGACACCTTGCATCACAGATAGTCAATAAAAATATCTGTACAATTTCATTTTATAGAGACAATGTGATGGTAACCTTGCTTGTCTATGATATCCACCCCTCCTTTCCATATTGCATTATGCAGCTACTCTTTACATATATTAAAGAATGTTTCCTGAATGAATGATAGGTCAGGTATGACAAGTAAGGAAAAAACATGTCAAAAACTTGATTGTAACATAAGGCGTGTGAGTAGAACAAATGCACGAGGAGACAAAGAGTTTGCAACAGACTGCAAAGCAAGGGTGTAGGCAAGGCAATAATAATCTGAGGACCTAATGATGTTTGAAACATCACAAAAACAAAACAAAAAAATCAGCACCATGTAACAAGGTTTTGTCAAACTTGGAAGTTTGCTTTTTGCCAACTGACTTATCTAATTTACATACAAGAAGTCTAATTCTCAGACATACTGTACTAGCTATGTGCTCAGAAAGTTGTAAGAAATGAATAACACATCTATTCCAACACCTTGAAATAGATGTTAGTAGTTTGTTTCACAGTTAAACCGATCTAGCTAGAACACTAAACATCAGTGGCGTGAGAGGGGCGAAGAGCGTGGCGAAAGTAACAATTATATATCTTATGAACAAGTTACCAAGACCGATATTTTTTGAGATTACGAAAGGAAAACAAATCACATAGCACCTATAAAACATGATCATATTACTTTGCAAATGAAAACAACTTGAAAGACCCATTACTCCCAAAAATCCAGCTAGATCCGTCTCAAATCAAAGCGCATCAACAGCCGGTTAAGATAATTCATAAAGAAGAAGAAAATAAACACCAATGCACGAAAGCGACATCCAACCCACCTTTCTAGAGTCGTGAGGAGAGGATTACTCTGCTGGTGTCCGTCGCTGGATGTGTCCCGGCAGGACGTGCTAATTTCGCACAGGAGATTGTCGGCACTGGAGTGGTCTTCGGGGTCGGCATCTGGTGACAACTTGTCTACTAGCCGCTCTACTAGTTGGCCTTCATTCAACCACTGGATGATCAAGTTCAAGTCAGATTACCTCTTTTTCGTGTCTTTCGGTGTCGAATAACACATGGGACAGTTTTTCTCAGGGAATGTACATGAATGCTGCCACCGTAGGATTTATTGATCTACTAATTAAATCTTTTGTTTCTTGAAATTGAGAGTGACATTTCATACATGTACATACATGTGAAAAGATTAAAAAACGAGGATAAAGAGGAGGAAGAGGAAGAGTAAAATAAAGAAAAAAAGTTAAATCACAACGATTATCATGAATACTGCCACACTACAGAACAGTTACTACATCCTTGCAATTACCATGTATTCAGCTCAGTCTCTCTCTTCTCACTCATGCATTCATATTATTTTTGTCCCAGACATTACCTCCTCTTGATGCTACTATTAATAAACAGTCTCTTTTTCCTTCCTTTACAGCTCTATCCATGGAGACGTTTCTTACTGCTAAAAGATTACTTATTTTCTTCATTCAAAGAAAGAAAGAAAGAAAGAAAGAAAGAAAGAAAACTTTTAATCATGAATGTGTTCTTGGCAGTGCTTGCTTCATGACAAAATTGCAATAGTTCTGCCTAGAGCCGTGAAAGATTAATCTACTTCTTCATAGCTATAACAATAATTATGATAGTCCCACACTAGCATTTGTAAAAATGATGCGAATGTAAACTTTAAAAAAATGTAAGAAAATACACTTGTCTTCAGTCCATTCTGCATACCAGAATAATACATTTCAAGCTTTGCCAATATTTTCTTTATGATTAGTATCCTCTTGTAATAACATAGTCAAGAAAAGAGAAAATTGTAATGCTGAATTGTCCGCACGATTTTGTTGATATTAGGATTTTTTTCCCAAATCACTTTAGTGAATTTCACAAACATCTAAGTGTTCCCGGTTTGAGAAAATAATGGAGCTAAGAACAGCCGAAAGATTAGACAATACTGTGCATGAGAATTACTCCTTTTCCAGGGTTAGGTTATGTCATCTTTTCTTTACAGCTTTATTTTCAAGGTGATTTTGAGATCATGTATATATCCATGCAATCTTCTTCATTCCAAACACTGTGCACTGACATATTTTAATTATGACGATGACAACAGGAGTGAGAATATAAAGAAAACGAAAGAGAGAGAAAGAGAGAAAAAAAAGAAAGAGAGAGAGAGAGAGAGAGAGAGAGAGAGAGAGATAAAGCATAATAATATAACATCTTTAACACGCCATAACATAAGTTGACAGCCTCTTTCAAACACCACTCCTGTCACAGCACCCTGGATAAACTGAATACTCCTTCCGCAGAGTGGACCACAACACACACACACCATCACTCGACACCCACGACACAGTCCCCAGAAACAACAAAAAAAAGGAGAGCTTACCTGATGCACGCTTTGCCGGATCTCATCCTCCTCAACATTACAGATAAGTTTGAGCAGCAAATCCATTATAGCTGAGGTCCCTACATGTTGTACAGCCAGTTCAACAAAATCACCTTTGGATTTTAAAAAGTCCAATACCTGGAAGCAAGTGAACTGATAGGAATACCAGTTCTACAGAGAAGAGAAGAGAAAATACACTTTATAAGAATGTGTTGAGAGGGAGCTTTGAGACATCTTTACAAGTCAGGCCTTCATCTTTCACTTCCATTAATTTTGAAGGGGGAAAAGACAAGCAAACTTCAGCCATTCTTAATTTTCCGCAATGTATAAACATATATATATTTCAAAAACTTCAAAGAACTTTAACATGCCAATTCACAGATCATTATTATAAGGACCACGCATGAGTATATATCTTGGACACCACAAATTATAACTATTGTTTCTTAAAGGGGAGAAAATGAGACAATTTAAATGTATTTATGTAAATATGTACGATGTGTGTGTGCATGCACATGTATGTGTGAGTATGTGCAAATGTATGTGTGTGTGTATGTGTGTGTGTGTGTGTGTGTGTGTGTGTGTGTGTGTGTGTGTGTGTGTGTGTGTGTGTGTGTGTGTGTGTGTGTGTGTGTGTGTGTGTGTGTGTGTGTGTGTGTGTGTGTGTGTGTGTGTATGTGTGTGTGTGTGTGTGTGTGTGTGTGTGTGTGTGAAAGAAAAACAGATTATCCAAGACAACATAGTAGTTGTAGAGGTCTGGATGCCAGAATTGCCACAGTGCTTGTGCCTTGAAAAGCTCTAAAGAACCAGATACAATCAATAACATCCATGTGGGATTTTATAAAAGCAGGAGCTGATGGTGCAGAAAATGTAGCTGTCACAGTTACCTGAATGTTAAAGGATACGCCTAGGCTTCTATAATATCTCTGAGTATAGTCTACAACAAGGTATGCTGTGAGCCAAGGTAATAAAACCTAAAATTAAAGCTAAGAACAATAATGTGCAGTTGCATCACAGCTAGTGCTCATTAAAGCCTCATCTGAGCTGATGATACTGCATTCTGTTGTACAGTAAAATTACTTTTTCTTGTCACTGGTTTGCAATATAGATTCTATGAGAATAAAAAAAAAAGATGATGCAAGAGAATTATGGAAAAGGTTCAAATAAGATGCCACTTTAGAGGCATACTCATGTTTCAATTGAGGAGGGAAGGTTTTTTTCATTTACCTTCAAGATCTTGAAAAAAATGATAACATACTCTGAGGAAAACAGTTTCCTCACTAGCAATTGCAATAAAAAAGTTACTTGGCTATGCCATTAATGTATAGAAATTAAATGCATTAAATCTGATTTATCAATTTAAAAAATGCATTGTGAATCCAACAAACACAGCAATACTTACATGCATAAATCCTCTAGCATGCATAACAGTTTTAGATAGTTCATATCTTTTTAGGACCTTAACCCATTAACGCCGGGTGGTACAGCGTCTGTACCGCGACCTCTCTGAGCCCGGTGGCCGGGTGGTACAGGTGTGGTACCACAAATTTTTGCTTCGATATTCCGGCTGGTACATACGTTGTACCACCGCCACCTCGCCCACCATAAGTGCCAGAACATGCGTCTTTTTGACTTTTTCTTTTTGTTATCGTGTTTTTGAAGTGACGTCACTTTCTGTGACGACATAACCCACGTGACTTTCTGTGACGACAGAACCCACGTGACTTTCTGTGACGACATAACCCACGTGACTTTCTGTGACGACAGAACCCACGTGACTTTCACGTACGCGACTTTCGGTGACGTTGCAGCCCGCGGCCGGTGATCGACTCCCTGGATTTGACCTTCAAGTCCACCCTCGTGCCCGACAAGGACATCGCCATCGACGAGTCCTTGTGGAAGTTCCGTGGGCGCTTGGGGTTCATCACCTTCAACCCTTCGAAGCGAGCTCGCTTCGGGTTGAAGGTATACAAGCTGTGCGCCTCCACGGGCCCGTCGTCCGGGTACACCTCGTGTTTCCGGATATACACGGGCCAGGACCGTGGAGACGTGCCAGCTGGGACGAAGGTCGTCTTGGAGCTGATGGAGAAGAGTGACTGTTTGGGGAGGGGTTACAGTGTCTTTGTTGACAATTGGTATACCTCCCCGACTCTTTTCCACATGCTTCAGGAAAGGCGGACGAATGCGGTGGGTACTGCGCGCATCAACAGGAAGTGGATGCCGAAGGACTTCACCGCACTGAGAAGAGGCGAGATGGACTACAGGAGTACCCCTACGGGCATGCTCTGCGTGCAGTGGCATGACCGTAAGGTGGTCACCGTACTGTCTACGGTTCATCGCGCCTCGGTCGACGGAGACGGAAAGCCCCACGCCATTCTCGACTACAACGTCGGGATGAAGGGCGTGGACGTGGGCGACCAACTTTCCGCCTCCTACCCCACCACTCGGAGGTCGAGGGTGTGGTACAGGAAGGTGTTCTTCTTCCTGTTCGACCTGGCGGTCGTCAATGCCTTCGCCGTTCATCGGACACTAGGCGGCCAGAATTCCCAGAAGGAGTTCCGGTTGAAGCTGGGTAAACTGCTCATCGGCGGCTACCGGTATGGTAACGCGCCGATGACCAGGAGGACCGCCCTTGACGAGGGTGTTCTACCAGGCCAGCTTCCGCCACAGACGAGGGCACGACGACCGCATTCTCAGCAACCCGCCTTGCCAGGGAGTCGGCTTCGATGTCGCGTGTGTTCCCGCAATGGAATACAGCGAAGGACCAAGACGCGGTGCATAACCTGCGGCGTGGGGTTATGCCAGTATGACTGCTTTGATGAGTGGCACGACTTCGTCTGAAGTCGTGCCACTCGTCAAGGTAGTCATGCGTACAGTACATATGCTTTTATGTACCTTCTGATTCTCTACATATGCTTATGTAGTGATTGTTGTTTCTACATATGTTTTTTATGTAGTTTCTTCCATTATATACATGTTTGTATATATATGATTGTATATACATTGTATATACATTGTACATATGCTTTATGTACTTGTTGTTTACCTTTTCATCAATAAAACTTGTTATTCTTTCCATAATTTCTAATTTTCCACCATAAACATACAGTACAAAGATGGATACATAAGAAAGCAGAATGAACTCAGAACTCAAAGTTATAACCAGTAAAACATAGTGCGATCTTGTAAAATCGTAAAAATCGACTTGTAACTATTTTCGTTTTTTCAGCTTTTTAGCTCATTATTACGTATCAAAGGTAATCACACAAATCGAAGACGAATACATAAGAGAGACGAATGAACTCTATACTCAAACTTATAACCCATAAAACATAGTTCCGGGTTGTATTATGGATGAGAAAGGAAGTTTAGAATCGTGTTTTATTCCATATCATTCTTATAAAAATCGGCCGTAAACATGGCAAATCAGAGACGATTGAAAAAATATTTTTGGAACGCGTCCTCCACTCAGCGCGGCAGACGAAAAACAGCCCGGCGAGCGGGTCTGGCTGGTTTAGCTACCCCCGGCAGAGCGGTGTGGCGACACTCGGCAACCCCCGTCGTCTATGGGTTAAGAAAAGAAACATTCTGTTGAATTACCAATTGCAGACAGAGATAGATATGCTTTATTCACTTGTTATAATACTAGAGCCAAATTCGTCTTGATAATATTTTTGTGTTTTACTATCTTGTGAGACGTGTATCTGACAGTGTTTATCACTGTTGTAGTAGACTAGAACTGTAGGGTCCATATCAGCACATTATGTTATACTCAGTGTGATAGAAGTATTACAGATTTATGAGAGGAAAAAAGTATCATTTTTTTCTTAGTTGTGTATAAAATATGAGAGAAACAACCATCTCTAATGATAATAAATGAAGGGATGGGGAAGAGGAAGGAGACCTTGGCTTACGACTGTGAGTGCCACTTCACAAAGCAGACATACTGGCCTATGGTCAAATTGCAGACAATGCACAAGGTCTGGATCAACTTTCTCCTCTCATTCTACCTGCACAATGTACATTGCCGATAGGTCAGCATCTTCCTTTATGTACATGTTGCCATCTGCCCACAATAGATTGATACAGGAAGTTGTATATGATTGGTGACAGATATGATTGATTTTTTATGTTCCCTTGACAGTGAGTATTTTTAAGGAGGAATATAGAGTAAGACATAGGATTTGAAATCAATTTTGTTGTTTTTCACCCTTGTTATGAATTAGAAACAAGTGGGCATGAGAGAACATATAAGTAGAGTGCTTAACTTGGAAGGGATTATACATGTATTGTATGTCTCAGAGATGTTATGGTGAATACTCAAGTTTGTGAATCAATTCTCTCATTTTCTAATACTACAGTGATCTTAATTTATGTTGCTTTTCATCTTGTTTTACCATTAGCTTTTTGGATTATTTGTTTATATAGTATTGTTTATTTATTCTAATTGATTTTTATGCATCCTAAGTACTCACAATATTATGGGTAATACTCATACTGACCATCAGTATCATACAATTTTATTAATATCATCAGCTTACATTAAACACTAAAAGGAAAATGCATCCCAATTTACAGATATGAGCTACCATTTGACCGCCATGACTGGATTGTCGATCGCTGTGGCAAGGAAGTGCGCTACATCATTGACTACTACGACGGAGGTGATGTGGACCCCAATGACTACAAGTTTGCAATCCTAGACGTCCGGCCAGCAATGGACTCCTGGGACAACATATGGGACAGGATGGTGGTAGCTTGGTGGCGCTGGACAAGAAGTAGTTCTTAGACTGAGGCTGTTGTGAGAGAGAGTAGGCAAAATAGCATGTTCATTGTTTTTGTTTTCACCTTCTTTCTTTGTCTCTTACTCTCTCTGTCTGTCTCTCTAGATTTAAATTTGTTTGTTTGAAAGCAGTTGAACTGAAGCATTCGTAGGCAATAGAATGTATCTGAGAGAGACCGTTACAGATTTATTTTATTTTATTTTTTATTATTTTTATTTATTTCTCTTCACATTTTTCTCAATAGTAGGAATGATAATAAGAATTACAGGGATTTTCACTTTCCCAGCATATTTATGCTTATATTGATAAGACTTTATTTCCATTTTTATGTTTTAAGATAATCAAAATAATGCATTTCAAGTACAAAATTTTAGTATAATACTTTACAAAAATTCACAGTCTGCAAGTTTGGATAATTTTGTGTATCCCTAACTTATCAGGGAAAGAATTGCTTTGTAAGTTGGAGAGAACATAGATGGATTAGTATGAACGTAATGCCAAAAGTTGCTTGCTCATATCCCACTAGACAAATAGGAATTTGTGAGAAAGAAGACAAAACTTAGTCTTGGGAAACTTTCTGCTGTAGACAAGGAAATAATTGGAGCTCCAGGTTTAATTTAAATTGTTTTTGTTAATCTTTTTCTGAATTTTCCTCAGTTTGAGTTGGTATTTGTGAAAAATGTACTTGATTACAGCCATACAAATTACAAGCCAAATAAAGAGTTGTAGTTGAAATCTTGTTAATAGGTATGTGTATATACAGTGTACAGATTTACAGTTAAGTAAAGTTTTAAATTTCCTTTGTGGTATTTTTAACCCTGTCATAATCTCTCTGCATAATACCTAATGAGGTATTAACCCTCTCTGGATGGGTGGTACACCACGGGTACCGCGCATTCAAGGCCCGTTTGCTGGGTGCCGTCATACGGCGTCGATCATTTAATTGATTTAGGCCTATGCGTTCGAGAGCCCCAGCATTGCAACTTGCAAGGCTGGAATGCCCCCGGCATGAATGGGTTAATAAGGAAGCAGGAATATTAAGGATCTTCAGATTGAGTTTATAAGTTATATTATGTCTGAGGTTTTGTATTGTCCTCTTTGCAGAGTTAGAATTAGTGCAATAATACCTTCTCTACTTCATACAGACTTAACATACTCATCCTCATTTTGATTATACTAGAAAGAATGTTTGTTTAACACACTGATAACGTGCATTATCCACTAAAGATTTGTTTTATCTTACTAATTTGTTTTTTCTACATATACATGGCCCCACAAAGGCTTAGTCACCAAGGAGTCAATTATTGGGCCTACCATACCTTACCTATTATTTTTAATATTATTATTATAACTACTGATGTTTGTACACAGTGTGCGAGTACATGACAGTAAACACAATAGAAAGACAAAATAGTTATGAAACCACAACAGTGGAACACTGTAAATCCATTGCGGACTGGGATAGATTCGCTTCCCCAGTCTCCAGGATAGGTTTTATTTTAAACCGAGGCAGCTTGAAGCAACATAATTTGAATCTTCCCACTCTCTTTCAGTCACTCATTGAAAAACTAGATCCCTTTTTGTGTTTTATTTTTTGTGTGTTTTATTGAGTTTAAAGACATATGTGCCATATGACAGGCTCTGTCAATGCTGCAGTTAACTAGAATTGTAGTATATGATCCATATCAGCTTATTATTTTAGAAGGATTGCTGTTTTATGAGAGGACAGAAAGCAACTTTATTTTTTCGCATTTTTGTGCTGTCATGAACGAATAAGAAACATGTAACCATCTACAATGAAGAGGTAGGGAAGAGGAAAGAAACTTGTGCTTGTGAGTGCCACAATGAAAGGCATCCATATTGGCACAGGAGCACATATTAGACACTGGGTATGGACTGAGTCACCTTCCTCTTCTCGTTCTGCTTGCACATCCTTCATCGTCGGTAGTTTAGAGCAAGAGGTTGTCAGCTTGCTGTGTGCCATTGCTCTATAAAGATGGTGCCACTCAAGGCTCTCTCTCCTGCTGTTGTTAGGAGAAAGTGGTGCCATCTAGGTTTTGGACATTAAGTTAGCTTAACCCACTCACGACGGGGGCATTCCAGCCTTGAATGTCACAATGCCAGGGCTTTCGAGCGCTTAGGCCTAAATTAATTAAATGGCTGGCACAATACTGTGCCGCCCGGCCAATGGGCTTTTGAATGAGCGGTACAGTACTGTACCACCCGTCCAGAGAGGGTTAATATTATGGTAATTACAGTAATTATGACTGCAATTGCTATCTCACTCACTCCTTTCTCATTGCTCAATAAAATAGCACAGTGATCGAAAATCCCCGAACATCATGTACGGAATAACGCCCGTCGTCAGGCCAAAACTCCTGTGTCATGTATGTCATGACACCCATCTTTCAATGGGTTAAGAGGCTCAGAAAAAGCATGAACAGCAGGGAAAAGAATGAATGAAGGAAAAGTTTAAAGATATAAATGACAATTTAATATGTGAAAAGTTGACAGTATAAATACATTTACAAAAGTTGATAAAATATTGTATCCTTGAAAAATTCAGTCTTTACTGAAAGTTGCCTCAGTCTCTAATTTTTAGTAGCATCCTACTGAAATGATTGGGGAGCTTCTCCTAGAACTAAATAAATTGATAGAGTAAAACCTACAGAATAATGCCATTTACAATGATGTAAAAGTGTCAGAGTACACTCATTTGTCAGAGAATTTCTAGTAAACCCAACAGGAATAAAGCATGAAGGAAGTCTAGAATATAAAGGACACTCAACATTATTCTAAAGCATA
>BOPN01002077.1:44499-49499 GCA_017312705.2 Penaeus japonicus | reverse complement strand
TTATTATTATTATTGTTATTATTATTATTAGCCTCTTCATCATCTTGATTATCATTATTATTATTAGCATCAACATCATCATCATTATTTTGATTATCATTATTATCATTATTAATATTATCATTATTATCATAACTATTATCATTGTCATCATCATCACTCTTATTACCATCATTATTATCATTATCATTTTAACATCATTAGTATTATCCTCATTACTATCATTATCTTTTTACAGCAGTAGTAGTAGCAATAATAATGATATTCATATACATATCAGAGTTATTTCTCTGGATCTAAGGAGTGAGAATAAGAGAGCATGAAAGAGAAGAAGAGTAAACAGAAAAGATAGGAAATGAAATAAATGGATGATGGGAAAAGAAAAGAAAATGGAATTTCCCAGAATGAAAGAGAAAACGAATGAAGATGGACGAGGAAATGGAAATATTAAAATTCATAACCTTTTCAAGAGTTAAAAAATCGTTACAAAGGCAACGAGCAACTGAGAATAAAGGGGATGGCATGATAAAGAAGAAGCAAAAAGGAAACAGAAAACGAAATGAATGTTATCTAGAAGTAATTCTTTAAAGATGGCATTGGGATATACAGCTTTACAATCCTCAACGGAGCAACACCTTTCAGAAAATAACCACTTCAAACTAACAGATATAATAAAATTTAGAGTGAAATGAACAACAAGAGGCAAGAAATATGTAAACAGACATAGAGACAAATAGACAGATAGACAGAGAGTAGAAAATCAAATACAGTAACTCACCCGGTCTGAAAAGCACGATGGCCTTCAGGTAAGCAAATTCCGCTGGATCGACGGCCAAATCCCTGAAAGCTCCCGCTACTTCAGAGAGCTGTCTGATGTCGTGGGCGGCCTGGGCTGCTTTGTGGGCGTGGGCAAGGGCGTGGGCATGGGCGGAGGGCGAGAGAAGGGGACATGTGGGCAGCGGAAGAGACCACTGGACTGCGTTCAGAACAAAGAGCTCTGACCATACTTCCTCCAAAAGGACGACCTGAAGAACGGAATGTTTTTGGTAAAGAAGGTGTCGCGTAGGGGATCCCCCCACCCCCCCTTGGCTCTAGTGTGAGGGGGATGTAGGCGTGAGTGCTTAGTCGTGTCTTTCGTTTCTAGTTCTATGTTTTTTTTTCTTATCTTGGTTTGTGGAACCGTTTGCTTTATATTTGTTTATTCATCTATTACTCTTCTATATTCTCTCTCTCTCTCTCTCCTCTCTCTCTCTCTCTCTCTCTCTCTCTCTCTCTCTCTCTCTCTCTCTCTCTCTCTCTCTCTCTCTCTCTCTCTTTCTCTCTTTTTTCCCCCTTTCCTTTCCCCTTTCTTTTCCCCCTTCCCCTCCCCTCTCTTCTCCCGCCCTCACCTGGTCTCTAAAGGGCAAACTGCTGAAGGAGGGCAGGTTCTTGGCCCACTTGACCGCCATGAAGAGCAGTCTGGCGGCGGTCTCCTGCACGGACTCCTGCAGGGGGTCCCACAGCGGCGCGGGTTCCACGTAGGAGGCGCCGGAGGAGGAGGAAGATGAGGAGCAGGAGGAGACGGGCGGCGGCAGGTGGGGGGCCACGGAGCCTGGGGGGTCTTCGCTCCCCGCCCCGCCCCCCGTCACGTCCACGGGCGAGTCCACACTGCGCACCCCTGGGGGAGGAAGGGAGAAACTTCAATGTTAAATACCGAAATCATGTATTAAATGTTTAAAAATTCTAAGACGTCAAAAATAGATCAATGCGATATGTAGTAAATGTCTAATAAGGGTCAACTATCAACCGTGTTAAAGTGGAAGATGGAAATAAATAATCACATACAGATATCTCCATCCGGGAATGATTACGTCAAAGATATGACTCTCAGAATAATGATGTAAAAAATATGGCTCTCGGAATAATGACGTGAAAGATAAGACTCGGAATAATGACGTCAAAGATATGACTCTCAGAATAATGACGTCAAAGATATGACACGGAATAATGACGTCTAAAATAAGACTCAGAATAATGACGTCAGAAATATGACTCTAGGAATAATGACGTCAAAGATAAGACTTGGAATGATAACGTCAAAAATATGACTCGGAATAATGACGTCAAAGATAAGACTCGGAATAATGATGTCGTGAAATAGTGACCAAATATGTCAAACTGGGAATAATACTGCCATGCTATAGTGACAGAAGAATGGTATGATAAACAAGGAATTAAGTAAAATCAAGTAATGACCAACACTTTATGAAATTAGTCAAACTATTAAGCAGAACATATATATTAAAGGATAATGATATGTTAATGACAGAAAATAACAATAATAATAATGATGATGTTAATTCACAGCGAAAGATCAACAAAAACAATAATCATTGTGATGATGATGGTGATAATGATGATGATATAATTGAGTAGTAGTAGTAATAAATAAAAAAATAAGAATGATATCATGATAATTATAATAACACCAATATCCTTATAGTAATAAAATAACGAAAATAATACTAATGATAAGGATAATAATGATTATGATGATGAGGTTGATAATCCCTATGCTAATGATAATGCTACCAAATATAATAATAATAATGCTATCATTGTTATGATCAGTGATGATAATTATAACAATTATAGCAATAATGATTGCAATAATAATTACAGCAACAACAATAATGATGGCAGTGATGATGATATTATGACACTAGTAGTAGTAGTAATAATAATAATAATAATAGTGATAATAATAATAATAGCAATAATGATAATAACAATAAAGGTGAAGATAGTGATAAAGAGGATGACGATGATAATAAAGTTTATCAAAACGTTAATAATCATGAAAATAATGACTATAGCCATAAAGAACATATCCATGTCAGTTTTAAGCGGCACAAAGTCAAGCAAAATTAGTCCCACCCTTTTCTCACCACATCTGGTTATCCAGCCAATCAGATCCTTGGTATTCTCTAACTCGTCATGCATCCAGAAAAAAACAATATTGTGATTGGTCCTGAACATAAAGGGGGCGTGGCTAAATTTGCTTGACTCTGTGCCGGTGACTACAACACCGGTTACATTAATGCTGACACACAGGAATATTAAGATAAAGAAGGTAATGGATAATAATGGTGATGTTATTTATAACGGTAATACAATAATGATGATAATGATGACCATATCAATAATATTTTATTAACTTAATTATCATCTGAAATTAATGCCTGCAACCCGTGCATTTTTTTCTTTACAATCTATTTATTTTTTTCTCTTAATACACGTATTTAATTTTTTTTCCATTTTTCTTTTTTTCTCCAGGTAAATGTAATTATGTTTTATATTTACGTTAACTATGTATTAACGTCAGTGCAAATAGAACTCTCACGATCTGAAGATTTTGAAAAGAAATTAACTAATTGAATTGGCAACATCCCAAAATCCTCTTGATGTATCTTTATATAAAAAAAAACATATATATATATAAACATATATATATATATATATATATATATATATATATATATATATATATATATATATATATATGCATATACATTAATTACACAAACACTCAATAAATTTATCAAGGATGAATATGTAACACAGATGCATGAGAAGAATTGTGATTGCGATGATGAAAATGACACTAATGATATTTTTGTTTTTATCATTATCATTATCTTTATTGTTACCATTTTATTATTATTATTATTGCCATTACCATTATTATTATTATCATTTTTACCATTATCATCATCATTACCATTATTAGTATTTCCATTATTATCACAATAGCTATTATCACTATTATTGTTATTATCATTATTATTACTAATATAATCATCACTATTATTTACATCATCATTATCATCATTATTATTATCCTTGTTATCATTATCATCATAATTTCATTGATGTTGCTGTGATCTTTCTCGTCATCATCATTACTACTGCTATCATCATTATCATTGCTTTTGCAATTAATCGCCATTATCAGTACAATCATTACCAGTATCACCATCATTACCACTACCGCGATCAAACCTACCCCCCAAGATCAGCCATACCCCTTGCCCCATGCCCCTCCCCCTCCCCCCATGCCCGCTGCCCACCCACCGTGGTCGTGGTCCTCCTTGGCCGGCGAGAGCGGGCGCAGGCCGGCCACCAGGACTCCGCCGGCGCCGTTGGTTGCTCCCGACATGTGGTTGATGGTCGCCGGGTTGTTGTTGTTGTTGCTGGAGGACGAGGAGGAGTTGCCGGAGGACGAGGAGGTGGAGGAGGAGGAAGGAGGCGGGGGAGGGGGAGGAGGGTGTGTGACGCCCGCCGCCGCCGCTACTGCTGCTGCCGCGGGCGCCGACGTGATGGAGGCAAGGGCGTGGTGGGCGTGCGTGGTGGTGAAGGGGGATGTGGTGATGGAGGGGGGGGAGAGGAAGCCCCTGGAGCCCCCCATGGCGGCGGAGACGAGGCCCGGGAGCGGCAGCGGAGGCCTACTGAGGGGAAACAGTGTCCTCGTTATGAGCTTGTGGGCGTGGGGCGTCCACGTCACTCTTCTCTCTTAATGTTACAGTCTGTGTCATCTCATTTCGTCTTCCAGGATCCCTAATCATTGTTTCTTAATTTATCGTGTTTTCTTATACTATGCCCTATTCCCCCTCTTTCTTTCCTTTTCTCTTTCTCACTTAATATTTTCGCTAAACTTGATTTGATATACAAAGATTACATAACAATGAGAAAGAGAGAGAGAGAGAGAGAGAGAGAGAGAGAGAGAGAGAGAGAGAGAGAGAGAGAGAGAGAGAGAGAGAGAGAGAGAGAGAGAGAGAGAGAGAGAGAGAGAGAGAGAGAGAGAGAGAGAGAGAGAGACGTAAACAAAGAGACATATAAAAATAAAGACAGAAAGATAGAGATAGAGACTAGAACACAAAAAAAGAAGAAGAAGAAAGGCGTAAAAGGGAAAAGAGAGAGAGCGAGAGAAAAAAAAGCAATAACACAGATCTTACGTGAAT